>JARBWK010000004.1:120880708-121103582 GCA_030556195.1 Anolis apletophallus | reverse complement strand
AGTCTTATCTGGGTCATACCCATAACGCTTCACCTCATCAGGTGAACGCTTCTGGACATGCATGTACAAATTAGTAACAGGTGTCATCTTGGGGAGCACTCTCAAACCCCCAGGCCGCAGTGTGCCAAGGGTGCAAATTCCACTCCAAGCCACAGGAAGCACTGGCCCCGCCCATTTTCCACAAATCCAAACCACACCAGTGGGAAGACCAGTCGCACGGAGCCCTGTGCGTCTGGCTGGCAAATTCTGGGCCAAGTTCACTATAGCATTCTCATGATGATTTCCAAACAATATGTGAGTGCAATTTGAAATTTCCCATCCCCAAGTCCAAACACCTCTTTTCCTCTGGCCACAACGTGCCCTGTATCTGCTATGCACAGTAATCGTGTGATTACATGCAGGGTAAGAGCCTAGCTCAACACGATTGAAACGTTCATACATGCCATGCCTCTGACTTCCTGTTTCATACATTCTCCCATCATTCTCCCATTTGAAGCATAGCGATGCTTCCAACGCAGGAGAACGGTGCGTGAGCATAAACTGAGCCTGGTCCACGTCCCTTCCCAAGAGTTCCTGCTTACATTTGGTGTCATTCCACCCTTTCAATGTCAAAACTGCACTTGGGACAATCGGCCATCCCTGCCTATGGCTGGACGGTCCATGGCTGCAAATCCAGCATGAATTCAAACCCAATTCATGTGACATGTTAGTTACCAACTTATGAAACATATTTTGATCCCAACCCGCATGTATCCCAGTAATGTACAATGTCAATATCAGAGCCATATATCCAAACACTGTTCTTACTCCCACTGGGCGCTCACTCCTGTAACGCTGTCCCATTAGGATGCTAAGCCACCACCTCAGTGAGAGTGCCTTTGGCTCTGTCCATCTGTCTTGCGTTGGACCACAATAACTGGAGTTGGGTGCGTTGATCTCAGACGACTCTTCTGTGGCCTTCTCCTCACCCCTTAAACAGGGCTTTGCTGATTTTTGTAAATCCTTAGTTTTAGAGGGTTGTCTGGATCCACGGAAGACTCCAAAACAACCGGTGCTTTCTTCACCCGAGTGTAGTGAACCCAAGGACGAATTCCTTCGACCTTTACCGCCGTTGGAGTGCTCAACAGCACGGTGTAGGGACCACGCCATTTGGGCAGCAACGGACGGACGCTCCACTCCTTGATCAGGACGGACTCGCCAACTGAAAAAGAATGCAGAGAGGTAGTAGGGATAGGTGGATGCAAGTCTGCTGTATACTGGCTAAGCCTCTCTAACTGTTTCCCTAACATCTGCACATCTTGCAAAGTTTGCTGGTGTCCCAGCACATGGCTGTCCGAAGATAGTCCACTCATAGTCTTTAAGTTCAATGGAGGCCTTCCATACAAACGCTCAAAAGGTGAAAGTCCTGACTTCTTATGGGGCGTGCATCTGACTCTTAACAGGGCCAAAGGCAACGCCAGCCTCCAGTTTAACTTAGTCTCTTGACAAATCTTTGCTAAACAGTTCTTTAGAGTTCTGTTGGCTCTTTCCGCTCTAGCAGATGATTGCGGGTGGTACGCACAGTGAAGACGCCACGTGATACCCAACAATTTGCTCAGTCCCTGTATCACGTGGTGCACATAATTAAACTCATCATAATATATGGATTTGGAACAACAGGAGTTAATGACACTGTGGCTTGATTGACAGCTCTAAGATCTTGGACAACTCGGAACCTCCCATCTGGCTTACGGACAGGAAGGAGGGGCGAATTCCATGGGGACTCGCAGTAAACTATAATCTCATGACGTAACAGTCTATGTAACTCTTCTTGAATTCCTTCTACAGCATCTCTACTGATAGGGTATTGGGCCTTTCTCACGGGAAGCTGACCAGTTCTTATCTGTCACCACAGGGCAACATTTTTCGCCATTCCTGGTTCGTTATCTTCTGCCCAAACCCGGGGAGTTTGTTCCCAACACCAAAGTATCTCTTTCTTCCTGACCTGTTTCACTCTAAACAATCTGTACTCTTCTTGCCCTGGGACGGTAAGTTCCAATTGGCCTGTCTCCAAGAACTCCAATCTTGCCCTTATCTTCGCCAAGATGTCCCTTCCCAGCAGGGGAATGGGGCACTCTGGTACATACAGTAATTGATGTATCACTTCCCTGCCCGCAATGTTGCACCTTCTCTTCTGTAACAAAGGACACTTCTGTGGCTTGCCTGATACACCAACAACCTTGATCTGTTGATTACTAAGGGGTGCTATTTTTTTGTTCACTACAGACTTATCCGCTCCTGTGTCTATTAGGAACTTTATGCGCTGACCTTCCACTTCTACGGCAATCAAAGGCTCATCTGGGTCAAGCAACAGAAAAGCTTTGCCAACATTTCAACATTCATCTTCCCACTCTGCTTCTTCCTCTTCTTCCTGCACAGCAGCAGCCACAACAGCCTTCTCATAAGGCCTATAGCTTCCTCTGCCTCTTCCTCTTGCTCTTCCTGACCCTCTAACTGGTATTTTGGCTCTTTTTGTACTTGCATCACTTTCTCCTGACATTTCTTCCACACAATCTTTTCGCCAGTGGCCTTCTTTTTTACAGCGGGCACACTGATTTCGACCCAACTTAAACTGTCCTCCATCATTTGCTCTTCCTGACCCTCTTCCACGACTATTTCCTCTTCCTCTTCCTGACCTTTCATCCAACATGCTCACCAAAACTCTGTATCCCTCTCTTTTCTTCTTATCTTTCCTTTCTTCCTCTACTTGCTCTCTTGCCATAAACACCTGATCAGCTATTGCCAACAGTTCATTCAAATTCTTGCCCAGAAACCCTGGCTGTTTCTGTATTTTCTTTCTGATGTCTGGAGATGATTGGGAAATGAAGGATTGCGTGAGAGCAACCCTCCCGTCGTTTGCTCTAAATTGTAGGGGCTGTACTTCCTGTATGCTTCCTCTAGACGTTCTAGAAACGCAGCAGGCGTCTCAACTTTGTCCTGTTGAACCCCTTGTATCTTTTGAATACTGGAAGGCCGGGGTGGGCCCTTCCTGATTGCTTTTAAAAGGATTTGCTGAAAGTCTCTAATTCTATCCCTCTGATCCGCATCATTCGGATCCCATCTTGGATCTTGCTCCAGTGGGAATCTGGCATTCCCATATGCAACTGCTTCCACTTGCCCATGTCCCTCTTGAGCTATCAACCTAGCTTGATTGATAATGCATCTTCTCTCTGCCGCAGTGAACAGGGCATTTAACAGCTGCCGGCAGTCCCACCATGTTGGATCATGCGTCGCAATTATGCCTTCCAACAGATCCGCCATAGCTCTTGGCTGTTCAGAATAAGGGGGAGTATTGTGTTTCCAATTAAACACGTCACTACTTGAAAACGGGACTATCTGATAAGCTTGTAGGACCCTGTTGTGCACGTCCAGTAACGGCACCTGTCGGATAGGAAATTCCAAAACCCTTCTCTCTTCTTCCTCTGCTTGCCTTGCTTCCTGAACCCTGGACTTGCTTCTGGTTCGAATTGGGGAAGCTGCTTGTCTCACACTGTTCCTTCTGCTTAATTCCGGAGAGCGCTCTATCGCTCTTGCGGACTCAAAGGAGCTGCTCCTTCTGACTCTGGGGGATTGCGCTATCAGCCCCCCTGAGGCTCCGGAGTATTCTTCCTTCCCCTCTTCGTCTTGAGGACGCGCTATCATCCTTTCGACATTTGGGGTGGGCCATCTCGCTCCTTTTTCTATCTCCCTTGCTTCTTCTAAGGGATAATGTCTTTCCATTGAGAGAGGGGCCTGATATGCAGGTGGTTTTTCACAAAACGGGTTGCGTTCTGAATGGGGAACAGGGTAGGCCATTGCCGCTTGTGGCTGAATTAAAGGGGCCGCTGCGGTTGGGGACATTGCCAAGGCTGATGGAAACATCCCGCTTGAACCCGCAGTTGGCAGGCTCCCTAATTCGAGTTGAAAAGTCATTGGGGGATTCATTGGGATTGAAATTGGCGCGATGGGAACAGGAAGGAGTGCTTGACTCGCCGGGATCGGCGCGGTGGGGACGGACGGGATTGGTGCAGTCGGAACAGGAAGGACCGCCTCAGATTGCGTCACAGCCGGGGACGTCATCTGGACGGCTGGGCCTGTCCCAAGGGTGGGGGCTATGGCTTGGGCTTGCTCTGGGACGTTCAAACTTGCATAGAGCGGAGGCGCAGTGGCCTCCCCCGCTCCAGTGACGGCAATATGTCTTTGCCTCGGTCTTCTCCTTAAGGGTGGAAGATCTTCCGGCTCTGCCGGTAGAACCGGAGGTTTTCTCCCTGCCTTTCGGCTAACAAAACAACCTTTCTTCTCATGCCCCTTTGGGCCTGCCCACCAAACACCCTCTGCAACCATCCGTTCCCATGTTGCGGAGTAAATCCATTGATCATTTGGATATACTTCGAAACAATAAGATTCAAGTTGCCTACACTTCCTCAAATCCCAGGACCCTGATTTTGGCCAGTTAATCTCTTGGACAGCGGGCCAAATCTCTGTGCACAAATTCTTGAGCTCAAACTCTTTCAGATCTTGGGGCTTTCCTTCTACTGCCAACAGACAAAACCTGTCCCAATTGTCTAACACACATTTCAAAGGGGTCTCTTTCTCCTGCTTTGATCCCGCACCACCCATCTCTCTGGCCAAAGATCAAAGATCACTTCAGTGCTCACCCCCAACCCAATGTGTGTTCCCTACGTGTTAGTGCTTGAAAAATCTATACTTGCCGATTCCTGCAGACCTCGGGACGTCTCCCTCGTCACCACTCGGTGTCGTCGGATTACTCACTAGGTGCCACGGACTTCCGCCACCCCCGACTTTCTCTGCGCGCTTTCTGCTACCGGATTGCTCACTAGGCACCTGGAAGGTACCCCCGGTTTCTGCTTTGCCGGATTTCTCACAAGAGGCGGCTTTCTCAAGCTGCCCCCTCCGGACTTTCTCTGTTCTCTGGGTTCACCGGCAGTAGAGGCAGTTGCGGTCTCTCGTGTCAACAGGCGTTGGTTTGGGACGAGCCAGGCAGCCGGTCAGTTGGTGGGGCCCCGTCTCAGCCCTCCTGGGTCGTCTCACCTCCTCGCTCGAGAGCGAGAGCCGTCCAGGCAACTGGATTGCGCCTTTCTCACCACAGACCCGTCTAAATTGCCTTTTGGAATCACGTCGGGGTCACCAAAGATGTAGCAGCAAATTGGGAGTTATGGAACTCCAAGTGGCAAGTTACCTCTTACCAAAACGGCGGCATGGACGTGCGGGCGCAGGGATGAGAAAACACGCAACAACTTCACTGCTCAACATGAAATCAAAGATTTATTGCTTAACACCAGCTGGTGGGGTTGCCCACAGAACGTGCTGCGATAAGGGGCAAACGGCCCCGGTCATCCTTAACACAAAGCTCTTATACCCTTCATGGCGGCATCCACAAAAAAGCCCTCCTTCATGAACATTTCACAAACATCATTGGCTGGTGTTACAGAACATTTCATTAATCCAATAAAACATAACATTTTCATTAGCATCATTAGCATCATCTCATTATCAGGCTTCTATTCGTTTAGCATTATTGCGCAGCAAGAAATCATTTTCCCATGTATGTTATCAGCTCTGGCCAGTGGCCTTGCTTTGCTTTGCAACAAATCTACAGAAACTTTTCCTGGGCGTCTGCCAGGGAGAAGCTCTGTACCTGTCATGCGCAACATTTGCTTCTGCCTCTTTCTCTGCCAGCAAAGGAGGGGGCAGACCCTTCTGCGCTTGCTCTGTTCTTATCCATTTGGCACTAAGGTAAACAAACCTCATGCTTTGTACTGTTTAGACCAGGAGGAGTAGTAAACGCCAAGAGCAGCGTCACGCCAGGCCTGTGACGCTCTGCTCTTGGCGCCGCCTACCTCCTTTCGGCGCCCTCCCTACCTAGGGCGGGGGAGCCGCCGAAAAAGGGCACAAGCCAATAAAGGTGGTCCCAGTGGTTATAATATTATAATAAAATAATAGTCCCAGTGGTGATCGGCACACTAGTTGCAGTGCCTAAAGACCTTGGCCTGCACTTAAACACAATCGGCTCTACAAAATTAGCAACTGTCAGCTGCAAAAGGCCACCATACTGGGATCTGCACACATTAATCACCAATACATCACACAGTCCTAGACACTTGGACAGTGTTGGACGTGTAATCCAATACAACAGCCAGCAGAGTGACCTTGTTTGCTGTGTACCAATCTTTTGTGTTTCAATAATAATAATAGTAATAATAATAATAATAATTTTATTGCCTGCCTCTCCTTGCAGCTCAAGGCAGGTTACATCATTAAGACAAAGAGATAAAACACTATTAAGATAAATACAACAAGATGCAATATTGGATGGGGTGGAATCAGCTATTTAGCTGTTGAGTGTGCAAATGTAATAGGACAACACCACTGTTTGCATCTGGCTCCAAAAGTGTCTGCACAATGCAATGAACGCTTGTTTGTCATTTGGCTTTCTTTTTTTAAAAAATCATAAAATTTTCTAGTCGTGTTGTTTATTTGTTCTGTTGCCTCCAACCCTTTGTGACCTCATGGACCAGCCCACTCCAGAGCTCCCTGTCAATCGTCACCTCCCCTAGCTCCATCAGAGTCAAGCCAGTCACTCAAAGGATGCCATCCATCCATCCATCTTGCCCTTGGTTGGCCCTTCTTCCTTCCATTTTCCCTAGCATAATTGTCTTCTCTAAGCTTTCATTTCTTCTCATGATGTGGCCAAAGTACATCATCTTTGCCTCTACTATCCTTCCTTCCAATGAGCAGTCGGACTTTATTTCCTGGAGCATGGACTGGTTTGATCCTCTTGCGATGCAAGGCACTCTCAGAATTTGCCTCCAACACCACAGTTCAAAAGCATATATCTTCATTCGCTCAGCCTTCCTTATGGTTCAGCTCTCACATCCATGGGTTACTATGGGGAAAATCATTGGTTTAACTATGCAGACCTTCGTTGCTGGTCTGATGTCTCTACTCTTTACTATTTTATCGAGAGTGATCATTGCTCTCCTTCCAAGAAGTAAACATCTTCTGATTTACTGGTTGCAGTTTGCATCTGCAGTAATCTTCGTGCCTAGAAATACAAAGTCTGTGACTGCCTCCACAATTTCATCCTCTATTTGCCAGTTATCAATCAGTCTGGTTACATAATGTTGTTTTTTTATGTTTAACTGCAACCCAGCTTTGCACTTTCTTCTTTCACCTTGGTTAGAAGGCTCCTCATCTACTCCTTGCTGTCAGCCATCAAAGTGGTAATATCTGCATATCTAAGGTTGTTAATTATTCTTCCAGCAATTTTAATTCCAGCCTTGGATTCATCAAGCCCTGCACGATGCATGATATGTTCTGTACACAAGTTGAATAGGTTGGGTGAGAGTATACAACCCTGCCGTACGCCTTTCCCAATCTTGAACCAGACTGTTGTTCCATGGTCAGTTCTTACTGTTGCAACTTGGTCGTTATACAGATTCCTCAGGAGACGGACAAGGTGACTTGGTATCCCCATACCACTAAAAACTTACCACAGTTTATTATGCTCCACACAATCAAGGGCTATAGAATAGTCAATAAAACAGAAATAGAGGGTTTTTTTTTTCCAAAATTGATGATGGATCTGGACCAACTATAGCACAAATACCCACCATGACCAACTTCAACTACTGGTGCAGTTTGAGGGCAGTGACAGAAAATGGTAGGAGTTATAGTTTGCCCACATCCTTATATATTTTCTAATGGGACCATTCATAAAATCCAAAAACCAAAAATTGACTACTTTGAATATTTATGATTACAAAATACATAGCCCAGAAATCACCAGGTATCTAAGTGTGTGTGTGTGTGTGTGTGTCAGGTTTTTGTCTCTTTACTCCTTGCATACTTATCGTTGTCTTTAGATAACAAAGTGTCATTTCTGGTTATAATGCCCTTAAAGCCTTCCTGGACTTTGGATGGAAACAATGCTGATCTTATCATTATGTAGAACAAACTCACAGGCAGAGGATTTGAGAGTTTAATAAAAGGTACCTTATTTTCTTTGTAATCCTTGTTTTCTGCTTGCTAGAAATGCATAAAGGCACTCTTGGGGTTTTCTCCCATTTGAGTTTAAAAATAATTTGCCTGAGGGATGCAGGAGTTTTTTTTTTGTTGCTCTGCCTCTGGCATCAAAGTGTCTTGGGATGCTACTGCTAGGGATAGATTTCTAAAGCTTTGGCTTTGTTTTGTTATACCCCATCGTGACAGGAACTATTCAAGGCTAAACACTTTTAGACTGGACTTGTACCAACATTATTGTTTTTGCTTCTCAGAAGAGCCTCTTCTAATGAGCAAAACAAGTTAAGCAGCCTGGCAGACGAGATGCTGAAAAAGGAGCATCTGCCATTCTTAATCATTACTTGACTACCAGGCCTTATCCTGTAATTGTTTTGTGCCATGAATCTCACAAAAACGTTGTATGCCAGACATTCAGCTTTTGGGTGGAGGGGAGGGGAGGAATCCCGCTTGTTCAGATTCCTTTGACTGAAATGTCCTTTTCTTATTGAATTATATTTTCCAAGCATCTGGTCCCATCCATGTTCTAGATTTCCCACTTTTCATTCATTTCAGAACAACCGGTGTATCACGCTTGTGAAGCAGATGGCCAACCAAATGAAAAATCTCAATCTACTGCTCAGGGAGAAAGGGGATAGTACTGTGTTATTATGGTCATGTTAATTATTTCCTGTAATATTATAAAAATCAAAGACAGCATACAGGCAAGCCCCAAGCTGCGAACAAGACAAATTGTGTAGCTTTGCTCTTAAGTTCAAAGTTGGAACAGGTACACTTTTAACTGTATCTTCATATATATATATATATATATATATATATATATATATACACACACACATACACACACACACACACACACACACACACACACAGTATATATACATACATATTAGCTTTGGAGAGCATAGAGCTGTCTCTGCCCCTGTTCAGAAAACTCTCCCTCACTTTCTGTCCCAGTGATAATTGGATTTTGAAACATTTGGCTTGTTGTGGAAACAAGAATTGGTGCTAAATTTTCAGTGAAGACACCTTTTCTCCACCTTTTCCCTTCCGAGGGGTAGATTTATCTCACTTCCTGTTGTCTCACCCTCGTTCTTAACTATGGATCATTTGTACAGCAAATGTTTGCAACTCAGGAACCGCCTATACTTATATCTTCTTTACTACTTTGCGACAGACCACACAAAGGGTCTGTCGCAACTACTACAGACCCTAACTACATTGATTCGCCACAACTCAATAATAATAATAATAAACAACTTTATTTATACCCCGTCATCATCTCCCCAATGGGGACTCGGGACAGCTTACATGACACCAAGCCCAACAGCACATTACAATAAAATAAAACCAAAGCACAAAACAACAGCATAATAAAATACATAAAACATAATAATACAGTAAGCAATATAAAATACAATTAAAAAGAACTCTTAGTTTCTAAAAACATTAAATCACCTGCAAATTTTATCTTATCTCATATGCAAATAAACTGCTGTGTTAATTTCTGATGATATGGTACTGAAATAGCTCAGTAGTATAGATAAGCCACTGCTCTGTCAAGAATCCCAATGCACAGTGGGGCTGCCACTCAAGGACAGAAGCATTTTCTACAAGGTCCAGGTCCAATTGCCAACATCTCCAGGTGAAGAAAGACACCTGTCTGACATCCTAGAGCACAGCTTTCCCAATATTTCATGTTGTTGATATGCTTTATATACACACAACAACAACACAGTAATTCAATTTACATCAAACCGGAGTAATTCAATTTACATCAAATCTATGTATTTTAGATGCAGAAAAATACATAAACTGTAATAACGAAATATATAGGGACACAACACAACTCATGAAAACTTTTCATTTATGTTTTTTTTAATATATGATTTATTACTTGTTTCATATAGACTTGGAGATTTCTCATTACATTCAGTGGCACAGCTACACACTACAGATGACACGGTAAGGAGTTGTGGCACACAGCTTGGATAGCTGTGTCCTAGAGCGATGCTATCAGGGACAATGAGAGATAATGGGAGAAGGGGTAAAATACATTTTAAGAGAAGCTGACAAAGTGGAGTGACAAAGGATTCATCGGGCCTGTCACTGCCAAACTGGAATAGTTGGGGTTGACATGGGAAGGAAATTTTTTACCTTGCAAGTCTAGCTACAGAGCAGAACAGAGGAGACATTTTAACAGCTTTAAACAGTTCCAAGGGATTGAACAAACTTTTTTATTTAGATCTGGACAGCTTCATCATTCCTGCTGATCCAGGACACAGAGAAAGAGAGAGAAAAGAAAAAGGAAAGAAAAAGGAAGGAAGGAAAAGGTGAATGGAAAAAGTCTTGAAACCATATAATTCCCAACCAGTATTGGGATATATAGCCCTTATATAAATGAAGTACAAATATTCTGGCCTTATTACATGATACGTCAACTTTGGGCACAAACTGGGACTGTGAGTAATCTTATATCGAAAGATCACGTTAGTTCAAGAATAACAATTGTTGGAAATGTTTTAAAAGGAGTTGGTTCTTTCTTGCATAGATAGTGGAAATATAAGACAGTAAAAAGCTTTGGATGATCATCAGTTTCATTTCCAAAAAAGTTTGATTTAGAATTAAAATCAGATTTCTTTTTTACTTGGGATACAGAAAAGGCACATGGAAGGTTAATGCGGCGCATAGTGAAAGCAGCTCAAATAGCTTATGCTAAATATTGGGAAAGTGTTGATAGTCCTTCAAGTTAAAATTCATTCAAAAAGTAATGAAAGTGGCAGAGAGTGATACATTCATTAACATTAACATATTTATTGAGGGACAGAGCACAGAGAAATACATTGAGAAACTGAAATATATTTGTGAAATATCTGAAGAGATCAGAAGAGAATGTAATAAGAGAGTTTAAGGAGTGAAAACTGAGTCATTTGATTATAAGAATTTAAAAGATGTATATTTATCCCATTTTGCTTTGGAAATAAATGCAAGTATGAATTGATTTATACTTAGTTCATATTTATAGTGGTTATAGAGTATAGAAAGAATGCAGTTAAAAGTATATCTTATTTAACATTAAGTTAGTGGGAGTAATAACAAAATAGAGATTTGTATACTTTTACTAGATATAAATTGGAAGTCATTTTAATGTGGTTAATGTGGGTTTTTGTTTTGTTTAGTATATATGTAGCGATTGTGTGTGGTTTTCGTTGTTCTGTGCTTTGTTTTATACTGTAAATTTTTTTTGAATTCAATAAAGTTAAGGCCTTTCCGAAGCTTGCGAACATTGCTCATGGGGAAGCTTTACAGGTGAGGAGAGAAGAGGAAACAAACATTACCCTCCTCAATTGTCATAGGGACAATTATCTAAAGAAAAGTTGTTGTCTGTGGAAATTTCTGGAAGCTTCCAGCCCGGGAGGACTTGTATCTCATTGATGTTATTGATGTGCGGAAACGCGAACCCCCCGTTATGACTGTACCTGGTAGTTATTAAACTACAACCCTGGGGAGGAGCGGCCTGAAGTGAATGCACCCTGAGGAAGCGACTTACCGCGAAACGGCCATCTTGGCGTCGTCATCATTCTTCAAGCCGTAGGCTTGAATCAAAGCATATCAGCATAAAATGCAAATATACTGTATATAACACACAATTGTAAAAAAATTACAATAAATACAGGGTACAAAGATCAACATATAGTTGCAATGCAAAATGCAAATCCCAAACTCAAGATTCAGAGTTAACTGGATAATAATAATACTAATAACTATACTAATATGCTTTATTTATATTCCACTTTATCTCCCTGGAGAGATTCAGAGCAGATTACAGAACACATATAAGGCAAACGTTCAATGCCTTTTTACATGAACAATGGCATACAATACACAGGTTAGGTAAAGGCCTACCTCTTTTCCTATCTCTGACATCTGGAGACGATGCTTAACTTCTGGCCATGGGGAAATGCTCATGTTCCATTTTCCATGCCGAAGGAGCCTGCTTTCCATAGACATTTCTGATCTTTTTGCTGGCACGTCTGCATCAGACACCCTTTTACCTTCCTGCCAAGGTTGCATGCTTTTGAAATGCTAGGTTGGCAGGAACTAGGACTGACAGTTGGAGCTCACCCTGACTCGCGACTTCGAACTGTTGACCCTCCAAGCAGAAGCCTTTCCTGCAGCTAGTAGCTTTTAACTGCTGTGCTACTACGGCCCCTGCTGGAATAGGATAGGCCTGTTGGAAGAGATGTGTCTTCAGTTGGGTCTTAAAACAGCATTTGGGTGGCTTTTGCTAACTTAACCCCAACGTTTGACCGCTAGTGAAGTACATGTCTTACACAGAATCAAGTGTGAAATAGCAAAATTAGGCCAAACTGCTGACTGCCAGCTTATTGTTTTACACAAGTTCATATTATTAAAGTGCCCCAAGCTATGCAAAACCGTTTCTAATTTTTACAATGTAATTCATAAGTATTAAGACAGATTATCTCATAATTTAAAAAAGTACAGAAACTGTGAATTAGATTACTTCTCCTTTAAACTTCACACAGCCTTTTAAAATTATTAGAAACAGCCCCCCCCCTTTGAAAAAAATTCTTGTACACGTCCCAAATCTCTGTATCTCATACATGCAGAAAAAGAATGAAACATTAGATATGAGCATTTAATGAAAGTTTGGTATACTATCTGAGCTTGTAAAACGTTGCTATGGGTTTCCTTTGCAAAATGCAAGCCAAGAACCGGTCGACCTTGTGACAAGGAAGAATTACACACAAAAAGCTTCTCAGAAGCTTAAAAAAGAGACTGCCTGAGGCATGTTCTGCTTCATATTTTTTTTCAAATATGCACAGGAAGAAAATTAATACAAAGCTCCTCTTAAATAAGCAGAAACTGAATTGATGTTTGGCACTGACGCATTAAGAGGAGGAAACAACACTTCCTAACTCTTTTTGTCTTTCAGGTTTAACTTATTTCATGCTGAAGTTCTTCATGCACACTCTGTACACTTTCAAGACTAACTACAGGCAGTCCCCAATTTACAAACATCTGACTTGCAAACAATTTATAGTTAAGAACAAGGGTGAGACAATAGATAGTAGAGAAATCTACCCCTAGGAAGGGGAAATTACTCCTGAAAGAGTTATCATGGGGAAAAGGAGTCTCCACTGAAGCTTTATCACCAGTCCTTGTTTCCTTTATTCAAAATCCAACTATTACAGGTACAGAAAGTGAGATTAAGGCACTTTACACACAGCTGTATAAAATCCACATTGAACTGGATTATATGTCAGTGTGGACTCAGATAATCCAGTTCAGAGCAAACATGGTGGATCATCTATTTTGATATTCTGGGTTATATAGGAGCTCCATAGGCCGCTGTTCATTTTCCAGTCCCAATTCAAGGTGCAGCTTATCACCTATATAGCCCTGAATGGTTTGGGACCCGCCTACCTTCATGATCGCATTTCCTCCTATGAACCTGCGCGATACCTTTGATCTTTGGGGGAGGCACTTATTTCGCTCCCGTCTCTGTCACAAGCCCAGCTTGTGGGGACGAGGGATAGGGCCTTCTCCATGGTGACCCCGCGCCTCTGAAACTTGCTCCCCAGGGAGATTAGGAAACCCCCTCCCCTCGGGCAGCCTTTAGGAAAAGTTTGAAAACTTGGCTTTTCCGGTGTGTTTTTGAGGAATGAATAATTAATTCCCATGCCTTGTCCTGTCCAATTTGTCTTTCTGATGCACTTTCATCTCATCCCTCAGTGGAGATTAACCTCATTGTCTATCCCACCCGAGTCTCCCACTTGACACAGCACTCTTTCTATTTATCTCACCTACGGGTTTTGCAATTTTTATCCTTTGCATTGGCCCAGCTCGCCCTTGCTTAATTCTTTTATCGTTTTATATTTTGTTTTATGTTATTGTCACTATTTTATTGCATTGCTATGTTATTGTTAAGCATTCTTATTTGTTGTTATTGTCTGTTTTGTATGCATTTGCTTTATTCTAATTATTTGAGCTCGGCCTCATGTTAGGTGCCCTGAGTCCCTTTAGGGAGATGGTGGTGGGGTATAAATAAAGTTGTTGTTGTTGTTGTTAAGCTATGTGGAAGGGCCCTAAGTTTCTGAATCCAGTAAGATCGCCACCTGTTCTTAAACATTATCATGGCTCACAACCAAATGATCAAGAAATGAAATCTTTGCTTTCTAAGATTTTGTTTAGGTTTCTTACAGTCTGCACATTTATTCTTGACTCTATAGATCCACATACATTTTTGCCTTATTGGGAAACTGGTCTTCTCCACTACCCAAGCAAAATAGCCCCATCTTTGCTCTCTTATGTTCCTCTTAGAAGCCTTTGGCTGGCTAATGTGAGAACAAGAAACTGTACTAAATCTTTAGGCAATCTCCTATCCACAGATTTAACTCTCTCACACACAAAAAGGCCCCTAATTTCTACACTAGCATATTGCTTCTTGAACGGTGGGTCTTGACCCTAAATGGAGTCCCCTCATTTGAGAACAGTAAAAGATTATGAATGCCACCTGTTTACACAAATCTTTAGCAACAACAGTGCAGTGTTTATAATGGGCTCTGCAGAAGATGATTCAGCTGTACATAATAATATGGAAATCGATCTGTTTATAAATGCTGATTTATTTTAATTTAATATTCAGTTTTAATACCTATTTTATATACCTATATAGCAGGGGTCATGTAAAACTTTCTTGGGTGCAAAAGGGTTGCAAGTGGAAAAGGTTTAAGGAATTCTGCACTAGATCTTCATAGACGATGACTTGTGAATGAATACGATTGTCTTCCAGAGGTAGTCTTGGCGGTGGATCTGTAAATGAATGTAAAGATCTATTCTGGAGTCACACAGTGTTTTTCATCAAGGATATAGGCTTCCAGATAGAAGGTGATCCTGACAAGGATTGGCTTGACATGCCTTCCTCATGGCATGTTTCTTTTCTTCACACTGCATTCATGCCTCTTCAAAATCTATGGCACTGTTGGTGACAGCCGACCTCCAGTGTCAACACTCAAGTGCCAGGACTTCTCAGTTCTTTGTGTTTATACCACACGTTTAATGTTAGTTTAAGCACATCTTTAAATATCTTTTTGTTTTCCACCAACATTCTGTTTTCCATTCTTAAGTTGAGAATAAAGTAACTGCTTTGGAGATGGTGACTGGACTTTCAAACAATGTGCAAACTTTATGGCCATGTTGCATGACACTATGGGTCTACACTAGATGGACCCAAAGTGCAATGCAACATGGCTCTGGTGTGACTTCTGTTCATGTACTAGGAGTCCTCCTCCCATTTTTACCTAACGTGCTCTGATAACATTTCAAAATGGACCTCTGAAAATAACAAAGTATACTTCAGTAGAAAATGGAGCACTATAAAGAGGAGGAAAATGTTTTTCATTGTTAGGAAAACTCAATATTGTTGTTGAACAACGACTATGGACTGGCCCCGCCAACCGCCAGCGGAGCCCAGTCCAGAGAGTTCGTGAATACCCTGGCGAGCCCGGAGCGACCTAGGTCTCCCCAAACCTTCCCGTCCCCGGAGGTCAGATTATGCTCACCACGATACAAGGTAGAAGCCACGAAATTTATTCTGCTCAGCTGAGAGGATGCGACCGCAATTCCCTGATTCCGCAAAGTACGCATACATTTACATTCAAGACATGAGTTTTTAAAGGTTACAGAGCTGTCAAACATTTGAATTTCCCGCTCTGCCCCCTCCCGGCCAGCTTGTCGACGATTGGCTGAACGCTGGAATCAGCTGATGGGCGGGATGCAGGCCGGTTCTGAGGAACCTATCAGCGCCCCCCTCCATCTGCCTGACTGGCCAATCAGATGTTACACACCATATATGAGGTTCCGGGAGGAAAGAGGTTGGGCAAGCTGTCATCAGGAAGGATTATGGAGGGCAAACAAAGGAAGTCCTTTCCAGGTGTTGACCTGGGGCGAGAAGTCCGATGTTAGCTTTTGTTATCAGGAAGTGTATCTATCAAGTCCATATATCCCTTCCTCATGTCTGAGTCGGGAAGAAAAGAGAATCTGATTAGGATGATCCAATCAGATGGCAGGAATGACAAAAAGTCCTATGGTGGGCTTTGTCTGGTTTCCGAGGCCAAACAGGGAGCCCGCTGTGTTCCATGATTATCTTTTGTCCAACACCCAAGGGCTGGCCTAGTTAGTCGAAACTCAGAGATCTAGGCAATCCTGGGGTTAGTCAGGTGTGGAGACAGGAAAGGACCGAATCTCCCTAACAAGGGCCTGACCAATAGTCTATTGCTCCATGCAAACACGAAATGGTGAAACAAAGATTTGAGATGGCTCAGGGTATAGGTGAGACATATCCTCTCAGCAAACATGGCAAAACATAATTACAAAGGCAACTTTTCCGGCTATCCTAGGGAGTGGGGTGGGGGAGGTTTACACAGGGTCAAAGGGGAGACTTGTAGGGTTACATTCCTATAGTTAAAATGACAGTAATAAACAGGGGTGCATTTGTACAAAAATGAATCCTTTCGGATGCGGACCTAGAACCCGGTGCCTCTAAGTTTGCAGCTGTCAGTTCATAACACAGGTGGGGGCCTCCAGCTTCTTAGGCCAAATTAATTGATCTTTCTTTTGACAGCTCAGTGGAGCTTTTATATGCCCTGAATGTCCTTATGAAAATATGTGAAAAATGGGAATCCCTTGCCAGCGGAGTGACGCAGGGCCGCCAAATTGCCAGGCCTGGGTACCCCCAGCCGAGGGGCAAAAAAAGAGGAAACTTTCCCTCCTCCCTTTCCTGGGCCTTGAACCGGCGATCCTCGGTTCCCCGCGGCCTCAACCTTGCTTGCTGAGCCACCGCGGTTCCCTTTGGAGTGCAGCTTCTCCTCACGTATTTGAGGCGCCCGCAAGAGAGGGGAAAAATGAAAAAAAAAATAAAACAAAATAAAAGTCTCACAACAAATGCAGAAGGAGGCTTTTCCTGGGATGGGGAAAGGGTTGCTGAGGTCTTGGGCCTCGAGGGAGTGTTTTGTGTCCGGGAACAGGCATGTGTGGGGAAAGTTGGGGACTGTTCACTCCAGGAACGGTCCGCTGCGGGAAACTGGTAAAGGTGTCTAGTTTTGCGATGGGAATTTCCAGGTTCGATTACAATATAATCAATGTAATTTATACTTGAGAGGGGATGGGAACAACATTTGGTGGCCCGTGGGTCAAGCAGTAGGCATCTCATCTGGTTACCGTGGAATGAGTTCTCACTTTGCCCCTTCAGACCATAAGCTGCATGTAGAGAACAATTCCTCTTTTCCCAAGGTGATGAAAAAAGCATTTGCTTTGTTAGAAGTTTACCTTGCATACACACAATTTAGCAGAACTTTGATATATAGCTTCCACAGCAATTTGTCTCAAGTTTTCTCCACCGTCTGTCTCTGGGCAATTTTTCTTTCGAGATTGTGCCTTGATCCTATGACCTTGAGCTTCTATTAAAGCTATTGACTTGAAATATAAGTTTCAGGCTCCCCAGCAAGTTGAAAAGAATAAGTTTCACTTGCCCACACATTGTACAGCTTCACTTGTTCAAGAATTTATTGTGTTAATATCTCAAATGTCTCACAGCTTATTATTAACTACTCAGAATACACGTTTGTGATGTGGCACTCATTTATAATGCTTTGGGGCATTTATTTAACAAGAACCACTCAATCTTATAAGAAGGGGGTTTAATTTGCTTCGGTGAAAGAAAAGAAAAGATAAAAATGGCTGATAGGGGTTATGTAGGAATTCTGTGCGGCTCCATTGTCTGAAACACTTTTCAGGGTAATAATTGGAAAGTGGTCATTGTAAATGCCACTGCAGCAACAGAAAAGGATGTGCATGGTGCTGATAGAATTTTAATATGGATCCCCCCCCCCTAATGTCAAACAACGTATGTGAAGTGGGTCTTTTAATAACCTTAATGCTAGTTTTACTATGCATAGCATCTTATTTAGAGTTCTTTAACTTGGAGTGGAAATTACTAATTTGTAAATATGTCCTTCTAGGTAGAAGCACACAAGGCAGACCAATGGTTTCAGGAAGTACCTAAAAGATCATTCACAGGTTAACTTAAACATAACCAAAGGGCATTGGAATCAATTTCTTTGGCATCCCCAGGTAGAGCAAACAAAACTCCCATATGAAAGAAAAAGAAAAGACGGAAAGGGTGGGGGGTGGAGAGGAAGAGGAGGAAAGTTGTTGCAGTTATCATAGTAATTAAACTGATGATAAAGATGACTTTGTATCTGCCTCTTTCTCTGGATTAAAGGGGAGAACAAGAACAGATTAAACAGAGTAATAGAATAGACACACATAGTAACCATTAAAAATACATTCCCCCAGTTTAAGAACACATAGTACCAGTTAAAAGGCAAAACTTTTAAAGCTTACAGTTTTAAAATCATCTGAATAGTCCTGCTGGAAGAGACTGGTTTTTAACATGCTTTTAAACTCATCCTATCTATCTGCTGAATCTCTTTAGGCAGGACATTCCACAATGTGGGCACAGCTGGAGAGAAAGTCCTCTAAGTGACAGTTGCTGGCCTAGTATTGGCCTAGTGAAGTAAAAGTATCTTAGAAGTCAGAAGACATGAAAGCACAGGCTAGATCTATGGGATAAGGTGATCCCACAGATAAATTGTACCTCAACCATATAGTGCAGCGGTATCAAACTTGTTTTCATTAAGGGCCACATCAGCCTTATGGTTACCTTCAAATATCCATTTGTAATTGTAAGAACTACCCCTTAACATATTGTTAAATAACCTGAGATATTGTATGTGTTGCAGCCTGAACAAGACTGGACCCTTAGTAAACCAACACACAGCTGCCGTGGTTAAATGCTTTATTTAGAATAAGTAAAAAGGTAAAAGAAAGGCAATGAGTATAGTCCAATAATGCTCTCAGCATCAAAAGATAGCAAAACTGAGTCTTTAAAAGGTTTCAAAGAAAGCAGGAAGCTTGGTGCCACAAAGGCTAATCCACTGGGCGTTGGATCCCAGAATTGGCAAGGCTGTCAAGGCTTAAGTCTCTAGCAAGCAGGACCTCCAGGTCCAGGCAAGGCTTCTTGGACCTTGGCAAGGTAGCTGAGAAGTTGGCACGAGATCCAGACTGGGGTCTGGACGAAACCTTTATAGGTTTTGGTTGCATTGATCCAACAGGCGCCTACTCCGCCGAAGTTCTCCCACGGGAACAGGCAAAGAGCTCTCTCTTCCCACTGTATCTGACTCTCTGTGGAATGTCAACTTGTTAGCGGGGCCAGCTGTGCCGGGGAGAGGAGTGCCCGCTTATTGGCGCCAGGTGTTCTTATCGGCTTGAGAAACCTCAGGGCTGCACCGCTCCTTGACCGCTATGGGTTCAGCTAAAGGTTACGGTACAGGCCTGCTTTCAAGCCTCTCTAAGTCCCCGGCCTGAACATGGCGTCGCTTTGGCCTGCTATGGAAACCTGGCTGGGGTGTGACAGTATGGCCAGTACCGTTATGTTGGATGCCTTCAAGTCATTCCTGATTGATATCAACTCTTCAGGCGAACCTATCTCATTTGCCCTTCCTCTAAAGTTTAGAGAGCTTGACTTGTCCAAGGTAACCCAGTGGGTAACCATGCCCTAGAGGCAATTCGAACCCTGGTCTCCAAAGTTGTAGTCTAACACCCAGATCATGCTGGTTCAGTGATGGTCCTACATACATTAATAATAGCAATAATAACAACAAAAATATTGTGTGGCTACAATAATAATAATCACAAAATAGTGGGTGGCTATGACAACAACAACTTCTGTCACACAGTGCCCTCTGTTTCTTCACCCAACACAAGGAAGGTTCCCTCTCAGTCAGGGATTTCTCCATTGCTTCTTCTCTCCTTCAGGGAGAGATATCTTTGCTTTCCCCTCCTTTGACTTTCTTCCTTTCTTCCACATATGACATATCTCCTATGAGACCTCTGTTTCTCAGCTGGAATCAAACATGGAACAACAGAACCCTTAGCTGGGCAGTGGACAACCCACCACTTCTCAGGCTACAGATCAGGAGCAGAAGCAGGCCCCTGAGCTGGAAGACAAGGAGTTCATCATTCCAGGCCAGTTGAAGCTGCGGAGAAAAGGAATACAAGTTCATAGGTCTAGAAATTTGGCAGAAAAGATGGCCAGCATTTGGGAATAGCTGTGAAATCAGCACAACTAGCTGGGGTTGGAAGTCAGTTGCTGAGAGCAATGTCTCTGTTGTAACTGTGGTTTCGAGACCATGTGTGATAGACTGTATCTAGAACTTTTGTCTATGGCTTTCAGATTATACCTTGGACAGTGTTAGTTAAGATATCTTGGCTTTGGAATGCACTCATGGTTTGTTCTACTGCTTATCCCTTGATTTGCTGGTTGATTGGTGATTTGATTCTGAACTGATTCCGGATTCCTCTTGTGATGTTTGCTTATTTCCACAGGCACAATATTGGGAGAAACCTGACATCTCCAGTTGCAACGCAAGAATTACCTGCTTGCACTGATGTGACAGAGAGTGCTGTGAAGGAGGAAGAGAGGAGGAAATTCTCCCCCCTTCCCCCAGTGCTCTGTCACTTTGGCTAATATCAGGGGAATTGACAGGGAACAGATAGGTTTGGTCTTGCAGCTGGAGACCACCACAACACAGGAGATGAAGTAGTGAATTAGAGTGGCTGCTCAGAAGCACCAAACCATGCAGTGACTCTGATATGCTAGCAGTTCTGAAATGAGTGTCATTGTAGATGTGTTCCTTAATGAAGGGAAGGTTCAACCTTGGCCTTTCTTATATCCCAGGAGCAGCTGTGCATATTGAGTGTGACAGATACATGTAACATGGGGTTCTACATCAGTCTGTTTTAATAAGAATTTGCCCAATTGTACAAATCATATACTGAGAATGAAAAAACAACATTTTTTTAAAAAACTATAGGAAAAAATGTAGGAAGAAGTGAAAAATGCAGATTCTCCCTTCAAACCTCAGCATCTTTGCTGTCCGCATGAATATCCAACCCGACAAATATATGATTACATATACATCCCTTAAATTACTGGAGAATACATCATACTAGTAACTGTTTTACAATTTCTTCACACTGCCTTATTCTGAGAAACTTATTTATGTAAAGATGAACATGGTTATTCCCCCTTGAATCATTGGAAAATGTTCAGACATGGCATTAACAACATTGCATTTTGATCTCATAAATCATAATTTGTTACTACACATAAACCCCTTGTTTCCATGCTTTATCAGAACCACAGTTTGAAATATGAGTATAAAAACTTTCTGTAATAAAATAAGCCTAAGATAAGGTATACACAAATATGCAATTGAGAATTGTGGGATAATCCTCAATGCTGCAGAATAGAAACTATATTTATGGAAGCAGAGGGATAAAGGATCACAACTGAAGTTGGTGGGTAAGGTATGAACTGTTCATTGACTGGGTTTTGAGTGAGTGCATATACTTAGATAATTAAATTGTATTTCTAGTCTTCATGCCATTAATAATGCTTGCTTTGAGATAATATACAGTTGCAGAATGTCAAGCCGGCAACCAAGGCTCTCTTGCATGTGAATAAAAGCTCTATTGTTCTGCCAGTTTGGAAGTTAATGATAAAAAATTATAAACTAATTTACATAACAGGAGATTAGAAAATTATCCCTTTATCCTTATTAATATAATTGCTTTTCCTAATTAGAAAGATCTAAATCTTCCTCAAAGAACTTCACACAAAAATATTATTGGATATAACATTGGATATAGACTCTAGTTTTTGAAGGCTATTTGCATAATGGGACAAAGGAGATACATTGCTTCTGTTTAATAATACCTAGTTTTGGAAGCATTGTTAACAAGTATCCTGTCCAGACATATGTAAGAAGACACACACATTCGGAGATAAGTGCCTTTAAGGGATCTTTGAATCTTGGAAATAGTGCAGTGCAACAGATTTCTCCTATTAATTTAAATGCAAACAACTATTTCTTGGATTGAGTTTTTAAACACTCCACCATCAGAAATATATACTTCAATCCCTTCTTGGGAATTCACATTATAACTATATGAACTGTAATAGGCAATTTATTGCTTCATGGGCAACAGACCAGTTGAGGAATATGAAGGGCATAATTAAATAAAAACAAAATCCATCCAGGAGACTTCAATACAGGGGAAATTAGCTTATGCATTTCAATTTCAGAAAAGGAGGCTTGCTATTTTTGTAAGGCTGCAAGAGCCAGAGCTACACAAATTAAAAAGAGGCAGAAGACGTTTGCAGCACTTTGTCCATTCTCATGCAGAATGTTACTCGTGCACAATATGGGCATATCAAGAGCAGGTTAAGCACAAGCAGTTTCTGCTGTACTATTTGCTCTTTCATTCTCTTGTCTTTCCTTTTCTGCTGCTGTTCTTCTATACTTGATCTTGGAATCATTTCTTTACTTACATGCTTCTACTGGCCTTTGGTGGGTATAAACTATCCAGGTGTGAAAAGGGAGCAGTCATGTAGAAATGGTGGTTAAGCACACTAAGCAAAAGGGTTCCTGACCATAATCCTTTTCACTGCGTAAATAGGGAAAGCTTTCATGACGACCCAGAATCAACTTCAGTGTCATATCTCTTTCACACATTTAAGAGGTGTTTTGTTTTACATTTTATTGAATTTCGAGTACTACATAGTTCTATATGCAGTAGTATATGCAATTAGCAAAGAAAACGTATAAATACATATCAGAAGCAAAATCTTTCACCTTTTGTCTTGTTCAGCCGCCAAGATGAAACTGGACCGCATAGTTGGTGGCAATTTAGAACACTATTATCAGCATTCTCAATGGATATTGATACTATCCTGAGGCCACGTGGTGTTAGAGGTTTTAGTCTGTAAATCCCAAACTTCTCCCTTTTATCCAAAATATCTGAAGGGATGGCACCTTGATGCCAAACAGGGACAAATCAGTGATGTTCTGAGTTGAAAAGCCTGGTCACTGAGTATTCTAGTTTCAAACTCAAAAGAGCAGATGTTTGATTCTAAAAACATGTATGCAGGTCTGTGATTGTTTTTCCGCATATACTGCTGCATGCTTACATTCAATCTCATAAATACATGTATAAAACTAAAAGGTCACTACACTCCTAAAAGTGGCAATCTGCTGAAGGTATTTACGGATGATACAACACTTCTGAATCACCTCAGATTGCTGACTTGTGTTTTCAGGACACCTTTTACCAGCAGTCTCCTTAGAGTTGGTAATTGGTGGAAAACTATAACTGAAGGCTAAGTAGTGGCTCTAACATGCTGTTCTACATTTGTTATCCATGTGTGATATAACCAGCCACAGCAAGAACAGTAGATCCAGCAAGAATGAGTGAGTAATAAAGCTACGGTTTTATACAGAATAAATTCAGAGCCAAAAGAAAAGTAGGATAGTTTAAACTAAGTGGAAATGTATCTTAAGCTGTCATGCCTACACAAGCCTCCTCACTGTTTACTCCTGTTATGCCCCTATTTAGTTAGAGGGGATTAGTATATTTTGTGGGATAGTCTAGATAGCCTCTTCCTTCTTGTGTTTGAAACTTCCTTCGCTCCGTCCCTTTAAGAGCCCTCTCAGGGGTGGGGCCTTGACCAACACCCTTCTGGCTTCTTGAGAAGTCAGGCAATGCGGTATTGGAGGGTGAAGAGTAAGGAAGGTGAAAGAACCACAAAATATAATGTCAAGTCAAAGCTATACAAGTTATATCTCATCATGTCAAAGCCACACAAGTTACATCAAAGCTATATAGAAGTAAAGACACAAAGTAAAACCGCACCAGAGATATAACAGATTGAGATCCAATTGAAGTCATATTAAAGTAACACCCAATCAGAACCGTGGTTATGCTTCAGGGACATTAACTCTGCTCACAAAGACTGACAGTAAAAGTCTTGAGGAGAGGACGTTTGAAATCTATTATTCAATAAATTGTTGTTTTTACTTTAAATGTGTAGCATTCGATCTGTCCCCTGCACCATAGACACCTTCCAAATAATAGCTAGTGTGGGGGCAGAGCACATGCATATGAGATTAAATAAACAATTGGACATCGTTCAGGCAGAGGAAATGAAAAGCTTAGCAGGGCAGGTTTCTTAGCTCAAATTAAACAAAAATGTGGCCTTTCTGCAGTACTGCACAATAAATATTGACAACTGTTACCAACTGCAGCATGTAAAACTCCTTATCTGACTATATTTATACTGATAATCCTTAAATGCATTGTGATCATAGCATGCATTTAAGGATTACCAGTTTTCTTTGACTGCCTACATCATCATCCATTTTATTTGTTATCCTTCTCTCCCTGTGGCTCATGGTGGGGTACAACATGGTTAAACTGATACTCATTGCCTATGAGGCTTGTGTGCATTGCCATTGGTAGACTTTCCCTCCTTTAGTCAGTGAAGTCACTATCAGCTCTCCATTCTAAAGAACAACTCATTTACTTCCCAAGTATCAAAACCCTACATACTTATATTCTTATGAGAGAGATGGTTGTGCGCATATCTAGACAAATGTTGAGGATCACAGAAGTCAGCATGAAATAATGTTTATGAACCAGACCTAGGCTTGTCTTAAATTCTGGGATCTTACTGGATTGATGTTTTGAAAAGGACCAGGCTAGGCACTCCTTTGTTTTGTTGTAGTATCTGTCAATACAATAGCAAGATATCCTGAGTGTCCTGAAATGTCCTGGATGGAGTTCTCAAACTGAAGGGAAACACAGTACTGGGAAACGGATGGAAACGACTCAGTAGATATTAGCATGATTGTTATACTGAGAACATTTGGTTTTTCTGTCTCCTTTGAAGAAGATTTAACAAGATCTCTTGGGACAGTGACTGCTCGACTTCTTCATTCCTGCAAGACTTCTGATCATCTCCAGCAGTTCCTCGACTACCTTCTGTCATGCTACTCCTTGGCTCCTTCTATTCCCTATTTTCCTTACAGAGACTGCTGAGAACTATAGCACTGCGGCAGTCTCTATTAAGACAGAATGGAACAATCTTTAAGCAAGAGACTCTGCCAGGCTAGTTTCAAAAGTGATTGCCTAGAGCTCCATCTCTTCTGTTGAGTGTGTGTGTGTAGAGTGAGAAGGTTTCATGTAGCAGGGACTGTGAAGTCTATGATAAGACCAGGGCAAAAATCCAAGTTGTTCTTTTGCCACTGCTCAGATAACCTCCTGAATTAAAAAAATATGATATGGCATTTGTTTGTTCAATATATCCACTCCTGAAATAGTCTACAGTGGTTATATGCATGTGTGATGTATTAAGGAAGTCAATGCTTGTTTGTTTCTCATTCAGCAAGAACAATATTAGTGGAACATGGGACTTTCTTTCACGAGGCAGAGAAATCAATATTGAAGCTGGACCCTCCCTTATTGGATCCTGCTGCTGTTCTATCTCCTCTCTGTGATTCCCCCTTCTCTAATTATTAGCAGGTAAAATTCATCAATAGTTCCCAACCATGCAACAATTTATTCACCTACCTTAATAGAAGCCCCTGGTGGCACAGCTGGCTAAGCCATTGAGCTGCTGAACTTGCTAATTGAAAGGTTGGCGGTTCGAATCCAGGGAGAGGGGTGAGCTTGTGCTGTTAGCCCCAGCTTCTGCCAATGTAGCAGTTCGAAAACATGCAAATGTGAGTTCCCGCTGTGGCGGGAAGGTAATGCCACTCCATTCAGTCATGCCAGCCACATGACCTTGGAGCTGTCTACAGACAATGCTAGCTCTTCGACTTAGAAATGGAGATGAGCACCACCCTCCAGACTCGGACACGACTAGACTTAATGTCAGGGTGAACCTTTACCTTTACCTACTTTCCTTACTTTTGATTTTTTTTTATTACACACACACAGAGAAACATACAATCTTAAAAATTCAGCAGTCAAAATACAAGTATTATTCCCCAATCCCACCACCTACTTTCCTTACTGACACATTTAAAACGATGTTTGGAATTCTGCCTATGTTACCATGTCTTACTCTGTGCTACAGGCTCTGTTTCACAACTAGACTTAATGTCAAGGGGAAACCTTTACCTTTTACCTTAATGAGATGGATTCCTTCTGACTTGGAACCTGCATGCCATTAGTAAAATGATGTCAGGAGGAAACATTATCCTGCTCTCACCCTCTCATGCTGGACGTTTTCCTTTTATTTGATATTTATTTTTGCCCACATTTGAGGGAAGGTTTAAATGCTAAAAATAATTAATAAAAAATGAACTGCAGGTAGTGCAGTAAGGTGGGATCATGAGATCATGTGGAAGTACGATTATCGGACCATGGATTAGTGAATAAACCCAATTGTGCTAATGAAGAGAAGTGTGAAATTGAGGGTGTTTAACGTGCTATGTATTCCCTATAAATGATAATGTGGCTGTCATGGAATAGCGGGTTCTTATGAGAAAATCCGTAGATCCACCCAATTAACAAGAACCTAAAACCAGGACAGGTAAAAGAGAACACTCCATATAAATTAATTCTGATAATACACTGCCATTAGACATGATTGTGGCAGCTTAGAGGGAACTAAACAAACAAATGGGTGATACAATTTTGGCAGCAGTTGCCCTTAAGAGCTGCTTGGTCAGGAAAACTAGGTCTGCCAGAATATAAAAATGTTAATAATGTCAGACCAACCTCTTCCAATGTTGTGTTTATGTTCCAGTGCCATTTGCTGTTTAGTAGTAACACTGCAAATGCTGTTTAGTAGAAACACTGAAAATGCCCATTTTCCATCTGTTGGAAAACATAACAAACATTCTACAAACATGGGATGTAGCTTCCTAGCAAATTAAGTTTCATATAATCAAAACATAAAACAAGATTTACAACTTTTCCATCATTTTTAAACATTTTAATTATGCCACAGTTTTGAGCAAATCCATAAATAAAATGGACAATTTTACACACTATTGCCATATAAGAATAAAATATACATGTGTACACTGAATAATTTAAGTGATTAAAAAATAAAATTAAGCTGTGAATTATGAGGACAGGTCAATAAGTCTGTGACTTTTTGAATTTCCCACCTCTTAACTGAAAGGGCAACACTGCTCATGTCAACAGGCATCTGTCAGTTGACTCCTGTCAAAATGTGAACAAGCTGCGTCATTTAGTTTGTGTTTGACAGCCATTGAAAGCAGACTACCGCGTGATTTGAGGAGAAAATGGAAAAAAGTGAATTTCGTATGCTCATTAAGTATTATTTTTTGCGGAAAAAAGCCATCACTCAAGGCTAAGCTTGATAAATACTATGGGGACTCTGCACCATCAATTTCAATGGTAAAAAAGTGGTTTACTGAATTTCGTTGTGGCCGTACAAGCACGGAAGATGCCGAACATTCTGGATGCCCAGTTGAGGTCTTTACACCCAAAACAATTGAAAAAAATTGGCCGATCGGAGATTGAAAGTGCGAGAGATTGTGGAAGCCATAGGCATCTCACATGGCTCAGTGGTTTCAATTTTAAATTATCACTTGGGTATGAGAAAGCTTTCCGCAAGATGGGTGCCGCGTTTGCTCACAATCGACTGCAAAAGGTGTTTCTATAAATTACATTTTAAAATACACAAAACAAAGATTAAACCAAGGGTATGAGTTTAAAATTCATGCTTAGAAACTGGCTGGGTAGGCCTACCAGAAGAAATGGCTCTTTAGATGGTTTTTCAATTCTGACAGCTCATTTAAGTGTCAGAGCTCTTTTGGCAGGTCATTCCACAGTCTTGGGGAGGTCAATGAAAAGGTCTTCTGGGTGATGGTCACTGGTCAGGTTCTGGCTGGTTGGAGTAACCGCCCCCAGAAGACCTAAGTGTGTTGGGTGGATTGTATGGGAGAAGGTGATTCTGTAGGTAACCTGGACCTAAACCAACACCTTATATTTTGCCTGGAAACTAATTGGCAGCTAGTGGAGTGACTTTAGGATAGGGGTGATAGGCTCACTTTTAGATGTTCCTGTAACCAATCTGGCTGCTGTATTTTGAACCAACTGGAGTTTCCAAACGTGGTACAAAGGTGGCCCAATGTAAAGCACATTGCAGAAGTCCAACCTTGAGGTTACCAGTGTGTGCACTACCATCTTCAGATCCTCCAAGTCTAGGAAGGAGTGCTGCTAGCATATCAGCTGAAGCTGGTTGTAAGCACTCCTGACTCTCACGTGTACCTGGGCTGACATTTGGAGAGACGGATCCAGGAGCAATTCTAAGATGGGAACACAGTTTTTCAAGGGGAGGAATAAATACATCTGTATTAAAGAGAAGGGAAATAAAAGACCCACAAAAAGAAAAAGAAAGAAAGAAGCCTTGAGGGCAATAAAGAAATTAAATGAAATTAAAAGTTTAAAAATACAAAAAATGAACATACCATACAAAGAGGGGGGAAGACAAGAAATAATTCAGGAAAATCTGAGTATTTCTGATTTTCATCCAGAACTGGTTGACATACTTCCATTCCTAGATTGTAACCCTTGATGGCAAGCACCTCAGTTTTGTCTGGATTCAGTTTCAATTGAGTTAAAGCCTATTGTTATTCCCATCTATACCCATTGAATCATGGGAACCATTATGTTTGCATTTAGTAAATTGGAACCAATACCATATTTCTTCGACTCTAAGATGCCATCGATTGTAAGTTGCATCCTAATTTCTGTACTGTAGTTTTAGAATGGATTTCAACTAATACAATAAAACATGGGTATCTTTGGGCACCAGAGGGCGGCATAATTCATATAGACAAATCTGTCTGCAAGGAACATTACCAGGATTACTGAAGTTCATCATCCTTGGATGTGGAACAAAATCACAAGCGACCTCTTTTCACTTCTGTGTATGTGCAAAACTAGTGCAGAAAGTAGCCAGGCTTGAGTCTATGTATTTAAATATTGATATTGCTAAATGATTTTATTTGTTTCCAGTATGTTTTGTTCATTCATTAGCATATCACAATATTTGGGGCTTTTGAAGCACATGCCATAATAATTTTATATTTGTCCCAAGACATTTTATACTTACCCAGCAGTACGGTTTTTTCTAATACTAAGCAAAGCTGTATTTTTTTCTGTTTTTCTATTTAAAATTGATAAGGTATGGATTTTGCCAGAAAAATGACCCCCCCCCAAGCTGTGATGCATCAGTGTTGAAATCCATGCCTTGCTGGCCAATCCAGCATTTCTCTCTTTCCCTTTCAATCTTTTTAAAAATCCTTGATGTTAGTAATTGACAGTAGAAAGAAGTCTCTGGAGAGCAGTGAGGGATATGGATACGTGGAGCTGAAAAGCAGAGGAACCTTTTCCAGCTGCCACCTGGAAACTGGGAAATCAATACAGAAACAGGTTGGAACCAAGCAAAAGAGTTAGCCAATCAGGAGGAGCCAGCGAGTGAGATGGACAGCAGCATTCTAGGAGGGGAAGGCAGACCATGGCAGGGGCTCCAGGAGTAAGAGGGGGGGGGGAGGATTTGCGCTGCTTATTATATTTCCATACAAATTGCTCCATTTTAGTTCATAAGGACATAAGAACATAAGAAGAGCCATGCTGAATCGGGCCTCAGCCCATCTAGTCCAGCATTCTGTGTCACACAGTGGCCCACCAGTTGTACACAGGGATCTCTAGCAGAAAGGAGGGCAAAACCCTCACCTGCTCCCGACCCCCCACAACCAGTACCCGGGGAAAATCCTGCCTGCCTCCATCAACACAGAGGTGGCACTTGGATGTCCATTTCAGTAGCTACTGATTCCCTTGGTATCCATGAATCTGTCTAATCCTGCCTTGAAGCTGTCCAGGCTGACAGCTGTCACAACCTCCTCTGGAAGTGAGTTCCATAACCCAATGACCCTCTGGGTGAAGAAATATTTCCCTTTATTAGTCCTAACTTTCCTACCTTGGAGCTTTAGGGAGTGCCCCCTAGTCCTAGTGTTGTGTGACAGTTCAATTTTCCACTGAATAGTGTTAGCAACAGAAAATTTGTCAATGTAGATGCAAACCTATAATTCAAGTTTGGTGATGACTGGTATTTTCCCCAATCTAACTGAACTAGGGCAGGTACCCGAAGTACTAATTATAAACACAAGTGGGTGTCTCTTGTATAAATCATAAACAAAGACACAGAGTCTATAATAGTAAAATGCAAGAATCTATAAATTGTAATTTCAGTCCCTTCAATGGGGAAATAGGTGCTGGTTGCTCTGTAACAGTGCAATAGACTGTGGCAATGTGAAATCTCATAGGCAACATATGCAATAATACATCAGATACTCAGAGCAAACGCAAATCAAACTGCTAGAGAGGCAGCTGAACATAACATAATAATACAATCAAAGTAATCAAACATGCCTTAAGTACACATAATACTCTCTATATCAAGGAGGTGAAAGGCAGTAAGTAATATACAAGTACAAATATACAGAGGGTACGATCAGTCTCAGGGGAGAAAACATACATTTGTGATGGGAATTCCCATCCCCTTCGGAGGCCCGCTGAAAAGTCCTCCCAGTGTGCTGGGTGGAGGTTCTCCCTGGCGTACTGGCAGCCCAATTAGTCGTTCTGTAGAACAGTAATGTAGAAGGCACTTACAGGAGAGTTAGTGTGTCGTAGTAGTGTTCATCCATGTGTCGCAGTAAAGCAGCGTCTCCTGTCGCTCCGGGGAGCCGTAAAGGTCGCAAATGCGGTAGTAAACCCGGAAGAGAAAAAAAGCCGCGGAATGCGGTGCGCTTTTGAATTGGGTTGCAAGGGAAGATCAAGTGGGAGAATGAATCGTACCAGGAGTTCAAGGGAAGAAATGAGGATGTAGGAACTGCATGGGGGTCTCCTTCATCTGGAGTGAGCAGTCCAACGGCGCTACGAATGCAAGGCCGGCTTGGTCACCGTTTCGCGCCCCTCGGGGCTTCGTCAGGGGAATTCTCTGCGGTGTTGATTGGCAATTTATAGATTCTTGCATTTTACTATTATAGACTCTGTGTCTTTGTTTATGATTTATACAAGAGACACCCACTTGTGTTTATAATTGGTATTGTCCCCAAGCCATTCAATGGGTGGACAAGGCTAAACTCATTCTGGTATATAACTCTGGTCTTTACAGCTGTAACTCTTGCATATTGCCATTATTACTATTTGAAACACAACAAGGTTAGTACACAGCAAACAAGATCACTCTGCTGGCTGTTGTATTGGATCACACGTCAGACACTTCCCAAGTGTTTAGGACTGTGTGATGTATCAGCAAATAATGCATGCAGATCCTAGTAGGGTGGCTTTTTGCAGCTGATAGATGGTAATTTTGACAGCACCGATTGTGTTTAAGTGCAGGTCAAGGTCTTTAGGCACTGCACCCAGTGGGCCGATCACCATTTAGATTATTATTATTAACACAACAAGATGGGTCCACAGCAAACAAGATCACTCTGCTGGCTGTTGTATTGGATCACACTTCTGACCCTTCCCAAGTGTCTTGGACTGTATGATGTATCGGCGTGCAGATCCCAGTAAGGTGGCCTTTTGCAGCTGGCAGATGGTAATTTTGTCAGCACCAAATGTGTTTAAGTGCAGGCCAAAGTCTTAGGCACTGCACCCAGTGTGTCGATCACCACTGGTACCACCTTTACTGGCTTATGCCAGAGTCTTTGCAGTTCGATCTTTAAATCCTCGTATCGTGTCAGCTTTTCCAGTTGTTTCTCTTCAATCCTACTATCGCCTGGGATAGCAACATCAACGATCCATACTTTGTTTTTTAACATGTTCGTGAGATCAGGAGTATTGTGCTTCAGAATTTGGAAGTCCCAGAGTAGTTTGATGTGTTCATTTTCTGTAATGGTGATGATGATGATGATCTCTGGAGGTGGCTTACAGAATAATTAAAACACAAAAACATTGTAAAAATATCACAAAGCACATACTAAAATGTATTTCTATAAAATGTACATATTAAAAACTATTACTATAAAATATACTTTAAAATATACAATACAGAGATTTAAACAAAGGACACACATTTGAAATTCATGCTTTAAAACTGTCTGAGTAAGCCTACTGGAAGAGTTAGGTCTGAGTCCCTCGATAGAGGTGAGAAGGTCGGGGTACAAAAGTTGTAAATAAATTTAAATAAATAAATTAGGTCTTTAGATGGTTTTAAAATATTGTCAGGGAGCTCTTCCTGTAGGCCGTTCCACAGTCTTGGGGCAGCCAATAAATAGGTTCTGGGTGACAGTCAGCAGTTGGGTTCTGTCTGGTTAGAGCAGGGGTGCCCATACTTTTTCAGCATGTGAGCTACTTTTAAAGCAACGAAGTCAAAAAGATCTACCTGCCCCCGCCGCACAAGCTCCCCCGTCGCTTCATGTGTGCTGTCATTGCCGCGCCCGCGCTCCCACCGCCACCTTCCGCCCACGCTGCGCTTCTTCCACCCGCGGTGCATTGCGGGAAGGAGGGAACGTGAGACGGGGCCTCCGGAGGCCTCGCCTCGCGCTCTGCCCTGCCTCTCTCACCGGCAGTGGAGGCTGCACGGCTGCTTCCGGACGAGAGAGAGGCAGGGCGGAGCGTGAGGTGGGGCCTCCAGAGGCCCCGCCTCGTGCTCCCTCTTTCCCCCAATGCCTCGTGGGTGGAAAAAGCTCTGCGCAGGCGGAAGGCGGTGGCGGGAGCACGTGCGTGGCAGCAGGAGCGCCGTGCGCATGGTGTGCACGCACATGGCAGAAGCACCCCATCCGGCGATTTGGTCTTGCGATCGACTCATCAATCGCGATCGACTTCCTGGGCATCCCTGGGTTAGAGTAACTAACCTAAGTGTTTGTGGCAGATTGTATGGAAGATGGTGATCCTATTGGTGACCTGGACACAAACCATGCAGAGCTTTAAAGGTCAAAACCAACACCCTGTACTTTGCCCGGAAACTAATTGGCAGCCAGTGGAGGGACTTTAGGATAGGGGTGGTATGCTCACACCTAGATGTTCCCGTAACCTGTCTGGTTGCCATATTTTGAACCAAGTCCAACTTTGAAGTTACCAGCACATGCACTACCATCTTTAAGTCCTCCAAATCTAGGAAGAGGCACAGCTGGCATATCAGCTCAAGCTGGCAGTAAACTCCCCTGACTGTCGCATCTACCTGAGCTGACATTTGTAGAGACGGATCCAAGAGCACTCTATACGGAACTGTCTATTATCTTTCAATTCCTTTGGTGTTTCAAATTATTATTTGTATCCAAGTGATTTCTGAAAATGCAGATTAATTTTAATTATGATTAATAATCAGTTAAAAGCAGGTAATGAGCTCAGAACAAGGTGTCTGTCCTAGAGAAAAGATCTGTCACTTATTTAAGCCAGTTTCAGATAATTATATAAGTTAATCAATTACCCCTTGCAGGTGATCATTTGGGACTATTAACAGTTCCTCCTCACTAATGCAGACTTAGTATTTATTGTTTGACAGTGCATCCTAAATGAATTGGCAGATATAGATGGCACATCTAAACTGTTTACGGCAAGGCTGTCAATGGTGATTAATGCTCTACTGGGATAATTAAAAGGAAATTAAACTCTGCTTTTAAATGTGCTATTTGTGAATGAACTGTTAAATCACACTAGACAATGGAAGCTTTTAGGCCAGAAATGGATTTTACCTGCTAGCTCATACATTTCTCTTCACACTCTACACTGGTGTTACTACTCAAGGGAGAATAGCAGTGGAGAGCTAGTGGGTTAGAAAAGATCCACCTTATTCTCCCTCAACAGAGAAAGTGGCAAAATGAGTGGGAAGCATTCACATAAACATAGCGATATGACTGCAGGCCCTTGTGGTTATTCTCACCATTCTTCTGAATTAGCATCTGCTAGGAGGCAGTCAGTGGTTAGACGAAGCCTGACACTTAATTCAATTAAGTCAGGACTTACAAAAATTAGTTTTGGCTTTGCATAGGGATGCTCAGTAAATGTCTGTAACCAGGCATTGTCTTTACCCATCTTAGACTGGTGTGCTAATAAAATTGATTTCTGAATTGCCCTTGGTGAGAAATATCTTAGGTTACTAACTGGAGCTAAGTATAGGGAGCATACTATGCCCCTATTGAAGGAGCTCCACTGGCTGCCGATAAATTTCCGGTCCCAATTTAAAGTGCAGGTTATCCCTATAAAGCCCTACACAGTTCAAGTCCAGCCTATCTTCATGACCGCATCTCCCCCTATGAACCAGTGTGGGCTCTTACATCTTCCAGGAAGGCCCTCCTCTTGGTTCCACCTCCATCTCTAGTGTGGTTGGTGGGGACAAGGGTGAGGGCCTTCTCGGTGTTGGCTCCCCGGCTCTTGAACACCCTCCCCAGGGAACTTAGGCAAACCCCTACAATACAACACTTAGGAAAGAGTTAAACACTTGTTGGTTTTTTTCAACAGGCCTTTGATAATGTCTAGACAGTAATTGGAACTGATTGCCAATCACTTAGCACTTTATATTTACATTGTATGTGCATTCAGCCGGGCTGCTATATGTAATAGTGTTATTGTTTTAATGTTGATGTATTTTATTTTATGTATTGTGTGTTTTATGTCTGGCATCATTGTGTGCTATTTTGTAAGCTGCCTGAGGTCCCTATGGGAGATGGTGTTGGGGTATAAATAATAAGATTATTATTATGCACCTTTAGGCACTGTATATACTCATGTACAGTATAAGTCAAGGGTTGACTTTGGGGCCAAAATTCTAGATTTTGATATGACCCCAGAATAAGTCAAGAGTCAGTCTTTAGAGAAGGGAAAGCATTAATGCCATCTGGGGGGAGAGTCTACAGTTATATCTTGAATCCTACAATCACCCCTCTCTATTTCACCTGATAATTACACTTTATTTGTTTGTTTGACCCACAGTAATTTTCAAAAACAATAATCATAACATCACCATCATTTTCCTCCCAAATGGTCAATAAGTGGTTTCTAATCTTTCTAATCGTTCAAAAGCAATATTGTTTTGATTAAAGGAAAAACATCATTAATGATTTATTTTTAATCAAAAGAGACAGACTGTCTATTTCCACTAAAGCATTAAAGTTTGTATAAAAGCATGCTTTTGGACCCAATACTTTTTAAACTTTTCAGATAGCTATCAGCTGTGCCAAACAATCCCTTTTTGTTCACATTTCCAAAGTATATTCAACATTCCCATATAAATCTAAGACATTTTCTCTGGCATCATCTGCCAATCACTTCATAGAAAGTCTCTATAAATTCATAAACATAAAGTATATTTCTGATGTTGTGATCATTTCATTTTCTATTGCTCCATTTGTATATTATATCCAAAATTTCTAGTCCATTTAATCACACAGTCCTTCACTTGTTGATCTTCCATCTCAAATGTTAACAGAACTTTATACATTTTACCAATTTGTTTGTAAACAATCAGATTTCAGACTCAAGTTTACTTAGTCCATAACCATATTTTTGGTCCAACTTTAAACTTTCAAACAACTGTAAATAAGAAAATGACTAAAATTCATAACCTTCCACCCAGAGCTGTTCTTTGGTTGCATATATTCTCCTTGATAATTCTCCAGAACATCTTTATATTCCAACCAGGTTTTGGCGGTTGTAAACAAATCCCAAAACTAGTAGCTTTAATAGGAGCTGTTTGCTAAGTAGATGATTGGCAGAACTCCTTTGGGTACACCCACACATTTTTACATTCATAATAATAATAACAACATTTTATTTATATTCCACCCTTCCAACTCTGAAGGGGACTCAGGGCGGATCACAGTACACATACACGGCAAACATTCAGTGCCACTTTGTATAGACAATACACAGACAGACAGAACAGAAGGAGGTGGTTTGTTTCGACTCAGTGTCCAGCTGTTTTGGTGCCATGGAAGGTTGGGCTCGAGTCCAGCCACAGCAGGTGCTGTCGCTCCATCCTCTATGACAAAGAGCCTCGGGACTTCCCCCTTCCTTTTGGTCACCCAGTATTTTCTGATCTTCTTTCTTTATGGCATCATAAAACACCTCCCCCGCTTTTAGCGGTACCTAATTTATCTAATTACAGCTAAATATGTTTTTGAATTGCTTAGGTAAACAGTGAGCTATGCTGACAGTTGGCAGCTCACGCCAACCTAGGGCTTCGAACTTGCAACCTTTTGGTTGATAGATCTTATAATTGCGGATGATTTACCAGCTGTGCTAAATCTCCAGCCCAAGGTAAGCTTAAATTTGGTTTTTTTAAAAAAAAACCACACACAACATGTCAGAAACAACTTGAGAACAAAGTTGTTCTTTATACTCAACTAGCTGTACCCGGCAGCTGTGCCGTATTTAGGAGATGCGAGAAAGTCTGAGTATGTAAGGGTTGGAATTGATGGTACTTACGGTCTTGGTGGGGCCATGGCTGTGTCGTTGTGGGTTGTTCTGGTGGGTGGGATGTTGAAGTCCTGTGGAGTTGTCGGTGTGTGGTGTTGCTGGCGTTCTGCAGAGCTTGTGGATATACAATGTTTTTTGTCTTTCCGTCTGCTGTGTTGATGTAGAGGTTGATGCTTGTGTGGGTGGGGTACTTTGGAAGTGAGTGGAGGTACTTGAAATCCCATCATCCATGGTGTGCCCTCCTCTAAACTGCAGTTGGATGGAGTGTGGGTCATGGGGGCACTGTGTGCCAAGTTTGGTCTTTATCGGTCTTGGTTCTGGGCCACAGTGGTCTGTGGGGAATGAAGGGTTTGAAAGTACTACAAATCCCATAATCCATGGAGGTACATCAAATCCCATCATCCATGGTCCACCCTCCTGCAAACTGTAGTAGAATGTAGCGTGGGTCATAGGGGCTCTGTGTGCCAAGGTAGGTTACTGTAAATTCAGGCCATACACAATGTCCCATGACCTGAGGCCTAGTCATGAAAATCAAGTTAATGAAGCCTTACTGTCAATTCAGGCCATACACAATGTCCCATGAGCTGAGGCCTAGTCGGGAAAATCAAGTTAATGAAGCCTTACTGTCAATTCGGAGCTTAAACAGCATCCCATTAAGTGAGGCCTAGTCAGGAAAATCATGTTAATGAAGCCTCACTGTCAATTTTGGGCGTGGTCTGTGATTTCTAGGGGTTTAAATTTTCTGTGGGAAGTGAATTGGGTGTGCGTGTTGGCAACTGCCTCAGGCCTTTGCCTTATCCTCCTCTGCCAGTTTAGAGGGTCGGAATGTTCATGTTGGCTGGCCAATAGAGGCGTTATGCAAATACTCCCTCACTGGCAACCAATCATGTTGTCAGAATGTGGAGGCTGGGAGATTGGCTGGCGGCCACAGAGGACGCTGGGAAATGTTGGGTTTTTTGTATCATTGTTTTGGGGGCCTTCTAGGTTTGGGGGGGGGAGTTTCTTTGCTAAAAACCTACCTTGCCTGAGGCCTATTTTTGTTGCCGAGTTTGGTGTCTCTGCCTTGTAAGGTTTCTCTGCCTAGGACGGTCGTTCCATGACGGGACCTCCTTTATATAATAGATTATCTTGCCTTTTCTTCACAAATGAAGATTCAGGAAGGACACATCCTACGCTTTCTACAAGCACATTGATGATTCAGAGGTTGGATGCGTCCTTCGAGCCTGTGCAATGGATTTTTCTGGTGGAGCGCAGTGTGCAGAGAACTGGCCTCACCGTTTAAACCAAAGGTTCATCTGCCAGGGTCTAGCAAGCTGGGACAGTGGCAGCGAGGTCCTCAGGTTGTAGGTTTGATTTGAGTTTCCTTCTCTTAGATGGTTGACCTTACAGGGTTAAGCGAGCACCATCTGCCCGGGTTCTAAATCAGAGTTTTCCTTCTCCTAGGATGGTTGCCAAAAGGCTAGAGAGCCCATCCTGCCCATTGGTGCTTTTCAGTTGTTACCTGTCTGGCATGGGAGGCCCTACCGGTGGCTTTTATGCCACAGCCAGCATAGCTCACAACTGCATTAGGGTACGCAAGCCTCTCCCCCACAACAAGGGGGCGCCAACAGAGAGCTCAGTTATAGTCCCTTGATATCACTTTAACTGTCCAAACTTCATCTGTGTAGTCTTAGAGTTTGTAGTTTTGTTTATTTATTTCATGTCAAAAGCATTGCATAAATAAGCATAGAACTGATAAAATAGATAAAATATAGAGAGCACAAGTGGCGAAATAATTTTGGACCAAAAACAGACAACAGCAACCGCATTGTCTGTAGTTTTATGAGCTATTTAGAGCTCTCTGCCAGAGGATAATACAATTCCCCACCAAAAGACAAAAAGGAAAATTCCAGAATTAAGCAAAAGCAGTTCAACTAGTGTCTAAAATGTTGTTTACTCAATTTTCACAAAGATAGTGTCATTATATCACTATTATGCCATGTTTTCCATTTATCTCATTTTTTAAAAAAAGAAATCAACATTTGCAAGAAAGAATGGAATAGGAACCCAGTCTGTCTGCCCATTAAGACAGGAAAATGTTGCATTGGATGCTCTCTGCTTTTCTCCATGGTTGCCATTTCATGGCCACTTCAATCTCTCCCTTCACAGAGTTGTATAGAACAGCTGGGTTTTGAAAGCAGGACTAAGAGCTACTAAGTGTCTTTATGCTGTTTTCTAACCACTCCAGCTAAATGTAATGAAACCCCTATAATTTTTCTTTTTAAAAAAGCCAACAAAACCTAAATGGCTGCTTTGAAAAACATTTGCTGGATGAGGTGAATAATGCACTTCAAAGCTGCAGATTACAATGAAAAAAAGGCAAAGAAGCATGCAGCTTCTCCGGCTACTGGTTTTGTATAAAACACTCAAAAGCTCAGCACTGCTTTTCTCTGTTACCTTCCATCCCAAGTGTTAACACATCATCAAGGACATGTCTGTGATATGTCTGATATATGAACACAACAAATCCGGGTGTTCCCGGGGCAATGCTGTAGTTGGTCAATTCTCTCACACCAGAAGCGACTTGTTTGTTCTCAAGTCCTTTCTGACATGGTAAAAAACAAAAACAAACCCAGTCTTACCTTGGAAACTAGGCATGACTTGGATGGGAGACCCCCTAACAACAACAACAACAACAACAACAACAACAACGGGTTGTCGTGTCAGGAGTGACTTGAGAAATTGCAAGTCGCTTCTGGTGTGAGAGAATTGGCCCTCTGCAAGGACATTGCCCAGGGGATGCCCGGATGTTTTGATGTTTTACCATCCTTGTGGGAGGCTTCTCTCATGTCCCCGCATGGGGAGCTGGAACTGACAGAGAGAGGTCATCCACACACTCTCCAGATTTGAACCTCCGACCTCTTCAGTCCTACTGGCACAAGGGTTTAACCCATTGCACCACGGGGGCTCATAATAGTAATAATAATATACTATGTTATCATTATCATTATCATTAACCAATGACATATGAATGTTAAAAACAAAGAATTATTATTATATTAGTATTAACGTGGTTACCTGGCATTGCCCGAGTTATTTGAAAAAGTCAGTTTTTTAATTGTACAAGATGCATAAGGTTGTGGGTGACCTACAACTCACATCATGCCAGGTTAACTCTGAGAAACTCCATTAGTACTTAAAGTTGGTTATGTTGGGCAAGTTTGCTCTAGATACATAATTGGTGGGGTCCGGTGTGCTCTCTGGCTGTAAAGTAAACTACAACTCCCACTATGTTGAGGCAGTTCCCTCGAACCCCTCAAGTAGGTTGAGTTCGTCATGAGGTTTCTGTGTACCAAGTTTTGTCCAGGTCCATCATCTGTGGAGGTCACTGGTTCTCTGTCTACAGCTCCTAGAAAGGAAGGTCAGTTTTTCCCCAAACCACACCAGTAATCAAATTTTTACATATCAGTTATGTGTGCCAAGCTTGGTCAAGATCTATCGGTGTTTGGGTTCACAGTGCTCTCTGGATGTAGGTGAACTACAACTCTCCCAAATCAAGGTGAAATTTCTAGTATTTTCACTGGTTGTGGAGACTCTGTGTGCCAAGTTTGGTCCATTTCCATCTTTGGTGGAGTTCAGAGTGCTCATTGATTGCAGGTGAACTATAAATCCCCGTACCTACAATTCCAAAATGTCCAGGCCAATTCCCCGCAAAACTGACCAGTATTCAAATTTGGGCATATCAGGTATGTATGCCAAGTTTGGTCCAGAGCCATCGTTATTTGGGTTCATAGTGTGCTCTGGATGTAGGTAAACTACAACTTCTATAAATCTCTCCAAAGACCTCCTGTATGTTTTGTTCGTCATTGGGGTTCTGTGTGCCAAGTTAGTTCTAGGTCCATTGTTGGTGGAGTTCACAGTGCTCATAGATTGCAGATGAACTACACGTCCCAGTACCTACAACTCCTATAACTCATGGTGAATTCTCTCCAAACCTCTCCAGTATGTTCAGATGCAGATCAATTCTTCTGTTTGCTGTGTGTCATAGGAAAAAATATAGAACGGGTTAAGGGAGACGCAGTGGGCGGGGTCATGCAAATTCCACACTAGTACAGAGAGTAAGGAACACTGGGATGTCTGGGGTGGAGGAAATATAGAAAATCTAGGGTGATGATGATATACTATGCTAGTATTATCATGATCATTAACCTTTGACATATAACTGCTAAAATAGAATTAAACAAAGGGGCCTGAAATGGACCTTGAAACCAATTCCAAAGGGCTCATTGTGGCAAAGAGGCTTTATGAGGAGAAACACATTATATAATGTAATGGCTCAATGCTTTTGGAAACCTGGAATTTGTAGTTTTCCAAGGTCTCTTTAGCTTTCTTCAAATACAGAATAGACTCGGGGACATGGCTCAAGGCTATGAAGCCACTGGGAGAGATCATCTGGAGTTTTGGAGTTTAACGTCATCTTTGTATTCAGATGACGTTCAACTCTATCACTCCTTTCCACCTACTCACTGCTAAGGAAGCTGTTCAGGTCCTGAACTGGTGCTTGGCAGCTGTGATAGTCTGTGAATCCAGACAAGACAAGACAGAGGTACTCCTAGTCAGTTGCAAGGCTGAACAGCCTGTGCGGGATGGGGTTACACTCCCCCTGAAGACACAGGTCCACAACTTGAGAGTTCTCCTGGATTCATCACTAAGCCTGGAACCCCAGGTTTCAGTGGTGGCTAGGGGAGGCTTTTGCACAATTATAACTTGTGTGCCAGTTGTGCCCATACCTTGGGAAGTCAGACATGGCCACAGTGGTCCACACTCCGGTTACATCCCAAATAGATTACTGCAACACGTTCTACTTGGGGTTGTCTTTGATGAATGTTTGGAAGCTTCAAATGGTCCAATTAGCAGCAGCCAGATTTCTCACCAGAGAGGCGTACAGGGAGCTCACAACCTCCCTGTCATGGCAGCTCCACTGGCTGTCAGTCAGCTACCAAGCATAATTCAAAGTGCTGGCTTTAGCCTATAAAGCCCTAAACACTTCCGGCCCAGCTTATCTTTATGAACATATCTCCCTCTATGAACCACCTTAGAGATTAAGATCATCTGGGGAAGCCCTGATCTCGGTCCCACTTCCTTCGCAGGCGTGATTGGTGGGAACAAGAGAAAGGGCTTCTCAGTGGTGGCCCCTCATCTGTGGAACTCCCTCCCCAATGAAATCAGATCTGCCTCCTCTCTCCTGACCTTCAGGGGGGAAAAACGTAAGACATCCCTTTGGGACCAGGCTTTTGACGAGTAACTGCAATATGTAAATATGAAACAATATGATTGACAAATGGAATGGTCCTGAATTATGTTTTGGATGGCATGATTTTAAATTGATGTTTTAATTAATGTTTTAAATCATGTTTTAACTGGTTTTAATTGTAATTGTTTATTTGATATATGTGTGTGTGTGTGTGTATGACATCAAATTGCTGCCTGTTGTAAGGCCGCCTTGAGTCCCCTCCGGGGTTGAGAAAAGCGGGATATAAATATGGTAAATCTATATAAATAAAAATTTAATGTTCGTTTGTGGGATTAACATAACTCAAAAACCACTGGACGAATTGACACCAAATTTGGACACAATACACCTATCAGGCCAATGAATGACCATCACTCATAAAACACTGAAAAACACAGCAGAAGAGACTTAAAAGGCAAAAATTAAAAAATACATTACAATGCATGCGCAAAACCACACACATATGCAAGCACACACATATATACACACACAACACATATACACAGACTGAGCCACCACAGCAACGCGTGGCAGGGGACAGCTAGTAAATAAATAAATATGGAAGCCTGTGCTTTATAGTTTAGGGAGCAGATTCTCAATGCAATTAGCTGGCCGAAATGCGGATTACTATTCAATAAACTGGTTTCAAACACTTTCTTTTCTCTAAGCGGCTCTTTATCTTTATTTACATTTTAGTCATTACAATAACACTTACTCGTTAGCATAGTTACAACGAAAGAGACTGAACAGTGTTGATTGCTTATTTTTTATACTAACTCTTATCAGCTCATTAATGCAGAGTCCAGCCTGCCAGTTGTTAGGAAACTTGTATGCACACTTTACATTTCACTGGTTTATCTCATGTACTGCTGCCGCCATGGGTTTTTAAAAAAACTTAATTCAAATGATCATATTCCTGATGCATTAACATTAATACAGAGATGGCGAAAGGCCTTGGAAAACTACCATTTTCATGCCTTTTGCTGCCATGGCTCAATGCTATAGGATCCTGGGAGTTGTCATGGGAGTTGTCATTTGGCATGGTGAGGTGCAGAGGCGGCCTCCACGTAAATAGCAGGAGCCGCTGAATGTTCACAGAGTCCTGAGGAAGTAACGTCACCATAAAGTCCCAGTGTCAAGCTGCGCACACATCCAAGAAGACTGGGGTCAGATCTCAGCTCACAGAAGAGATTGAGGGATGAGTTGTATTCCAGAGCTGGGCAAGGCACTTAGTTCTTTATCTAATGCTTCAGCTCAGTCCTTCCCAGATTACTCCACGCCATGGGAAGGGGAGCAGAGGGGATGGGAAGAGGACAAGGAAGGGAGGATAGAAGAAGGAGGGGAGCAGAAAAGATAGGAGGGGGAGAGGGAAGGAGGGGAGGGGAAGGCAAAGGGGAGGGGAAGTTAGTGGGAGTGAGGGGAGGTGGAGAGATGGATAAGAGGATGAGAAAGAAAGAGGAAAGAGCAAATAGAAGGAGAAAGAGAAGGAACAAAAAAGGAGAAAAGAAAAAGTTGAAGAGAGAATGAGTAAAGAGAGAAAGAAGAGACATAGAGAAAGCGAAGAGAGATATGAAAAAAAGAGAATAACAGAAAGAGATAGAAGAGAAATAGGTAGAAAAGAGAAAGTGATGGTATGAAAATGGAGACATGAGATGGATGAGATGTGTCGTATGTGCATGGCGTATGTGATGTATGTGAAGTGTATCTGGTGTGTGTGTTTGTGTGTGTATGTATGGTATGTGAGGTATGTGTAGTGTGCAATTACTCTATATACTCGAGTATAAGCCAACCCGAAAATATGTTGAGGTACCTAACTTTACCACTAAAAACTGGGAAAACGAATTGACTTGATAATAAGCTGAGGGTAGCATAGCTCTTATAAGCTATACAGAATTTTAAACTGCTATTTAAAATAGTATAGGCAGCAGTTACTGATAAATTTCAAAATAAAGATAGATACCAATAAAATTATATTAATTGAAACGGGATTGCTGCGCAGAGAGGAGAGGCCGCAGACCTTCCTCTCCTCCTCTCTCAGCACAAAGATCCAGCTGGGTTGCTGTGCCAAAAAGGGAAAGAGGCACACCACTGGTAGAAGCCATGCAACTGTCTTCTTTCAGCCCCATATCTTCCCGCCAGGATCCTCACTCGAGTATAAGCCAAGGGGGCCTTTTTCTGCATAAAAACGGTGCTGAAAAACTAGGCTTATACTCAAGTATATATGTGTTCAGTGCGGTGTGTGTGTGATGCCTGTGGTGTGTGAGAAGTGAGATGTGGGGAGGGGGGTGGAGGGTGGGAGTGAAGGGAGAGGAGGGGATGAAGAGGGGGGAAGAGAAAGGAGGGGAGGGGTGGGAGAGGGGAGGGAGGGAGAGGTGAAGAAGGAAAGGCAGGAGAAGGGGAAGGGAGGGGAAGGGATGGGAAGGGAAGGGAGAGAGGAGGAGAGGGTTGGAAAGGAGCAGAGGAGCCATGGCAGAGGATTGCAGAATCAGACTTTGGTGACGTGACTGGAACGTTAGCTGAAATCTTTGCCCCACCATATTGCTTGTGGGGCTTGTTGTCCAAGCTGTGCTCTTGCAGAAAGAAACAGAGGGTTAGTGCCTCCTTGCCCTCCCCAGAAAGTTCACAATATAAGAAAAAGGAATGGAAAATCAACTGCTTAGGCAACATCCAAAAATCACCACTGGTGACCACAGCACAGTTTGCCCCATAGCTAAAGAATACTATGGGGAACCATAGATATTCTAATATGCATTTCACAGGAAATTTCCTGCCCACACAGTTGGTGATATGAAATGGGCCAGAAAGTTCATGTGGGCAAAATCTGGTGTCAAGAAAGCAAAACAGAGAAATTGATCCAAGAAAATTGCCCAAACCTCCTTTGGTGGTTCAGATCTTCTTTAAGGCAAGAAGACAGAGTAAATTTTTTTCTGGAAAGGGGGCGGTAGGCCAAAAAAGTTTGGGAACCACTGACATAGATACATGTAAATTAAAGTATTTGTCAGATAAATAAAACTGTGGCTATCAATTCTGTGGGAGTATCATGTTGTACATTAAAAGATTCTGAGACTGCACACAAAAAAGAGGAATAGACTCACTTTTTGAGTCAAAAATATGCATCAAGATTTCAAAAATAAAAGAAAACGGTCTTGCCATCAAGAGATAATTTTTGTGCTTCTTCAAATTTTGAAACCATTGATTTTTGTGCACTGTCTGCTGGATAATTAAATTAAATTGAATAGAGTCCATAATATATGAATTGAAATTTCAGTGTCTAAAGACAAGGAGGTATCCTTACTTTGCTTTATTAAAGACTTCAAATCTTAGGCACAGTTTGTGGAAATAAGCCCCAATGAACACAGCTAAATCTACTTTCAAGCAAGCTTGTACGGAATTGGGACTGCAAAGTTGAAACACAGGGGACCTTGTTTACTTTCAAGAAAATATGCATGAGTTCCTGCACTTCTAACATGACCATACTTGACATTTGGGGGGGGGGGGGAAACAGCTGCAGTCTGTACAGCTACAGATAAAATCAAAAGCACATCTTATTTCCAGTTCTAAATTAATTTTATTGCTTTTTTCATCTTAACTTGTCAAAACTTGTCTCAGTGAGCTGACAAATATAGCAGTGTGGAGCAATTACATTTAAAAACTGCATGTGGTGACTGTGTAAGGATGCATAAATGGAAGGATTCCTATGACATTCAGACACTTCACACTAACTAGATGATAAATATTGCTCCTTTTTGTACACTCTCAATATTTATAGTAATTCAGCTGGGAACTTTAATGTTGACTATGGTTGCAATATTATATATGCTTACTTGGAAATAATTAGTCCCATTAAAATCAGTTGGATTAATTTGGAAGAAAAATGTGATTAGATCTGGGGTGGAAGAGTCAGAATTCTATTGGTGTGGAACATACATCAAAGAGAAAATTGAAATGGAAGCTTACTTTTGGTGCACAAACTGTTGGTCTTATTTGTCATCGAGTCAGCTTTAGTTTATGTAAAATGTATAAATTGAAGATTTCTAAGATCGCCGTCATTAGAATAATTGTTCAGGTTTTGCAGACTTCATGCTGTGACTTCCTTTATCCAGCGCATTCATCTTTAATATGGTCTTCCTCTTTCCTTGCTCTTTCCACTTTGGCCAGCATCATCACTTTTCCCAGAAAATTATATTGTCCCATCATATGTCCAAAGGATTGCAGGAACCCCTTCTATGAACCAGTTTGTAGATTAAGATCTTCTGAGGATGTCCTGCTCTCAGCCCCACTGGCCTCACAAGTGCAGCAGGTGGGAATGAGGGACAGGGCCTTCTTGGTGGTGGCCCCACGGCTGTGGAACTCCCTCCCAAGTGAGATCAGGTTGGCCCCCCTCCCTCCTGATGGCGCCGGTGTGTGGAAGCACTGCAGAAGAGCTCCAACCGAAGCTGCCAGAGCTGGAGGCCGCACCGACCTCCAGCCCAGGGGTTAACCCCCACTTGGAAGGGGTTGACCTCCAGCATGAAACTGCTGTGGCAGGTCCCCCCAGAACCCCCAGAACCTCGGTGGGGGAGAGCACTGACATTTTACCAAACGCCATTGGGTGCACCTGCCAGAGCGGCCTGGACTCCATCCCACCCACCATCTTGCCAGAAGATCTGTGGAGGATTTCACAGGGACATACCTGCCTCTCCCTGGGTATGATTTTTCAACAATACAATCTGCTGGTCTCCCAGCTGAGAAGGTTGGGCAATATGCTGTCTGCCTTTTCCAGCTACAGCCACCAACCCTTATCGCCCATAACGACGGGCGCTCTTCAGGGAGATCCCCAGGGCTTCACCAGGAGGCCCTTTCTCCGGGTCCCCCCAAGAGGAAGCCCAAGCAGGAGACTCAGGAACGTTCCAACACACCCAAGCGGGGTCTGTCCGACCCCTGAAGAGAACACCTGGCGTGCTTGGCGTGCCCAGTGGGGACGGCTCAATTGAGGGACCGGGAGACTGCCCTTTGTCTGCACAGCCCCTTGTGAAGCCTACTCCCTACTTGGACGTCTCTGCCGTCCTAGAGACGGTCCCGGGAGCTCACCCCCGGCGTCGGGCGGCCTTGCTACAGGCTCCGGGGGCCAGGGCCATTAGGCCAGCTTCCCCCAAGATGGCACCCAATCGACCAGATTCCTCCAAGATGGCGTCGAAGCCTCCACCATTTCTTCTTCTTCTCCCTGATAGCCTGGAGGCGGTTCCACCACAGCGGAGGCGTGGCTGGAGGCGTGGCCAGAGGCGTGGCCGGAGGCGTGGCCAGAGGAGGAGCCAGTGCTGCCTGCCTTCCTCCCCCTCAGCTGCCTGCCCATCTATTCTACAGGCAGCCCCAAAACCTAAAGCACCATCCCTTGAGGGAAGCAGAAAAGCACCTGGCTCCGTTCAAGCAAGCAACCTCCAACAGACAACTGTGGAGCATAATGACAATCTATTGGAAATTCCTAATAGAGATTCTAGCAGTAAATGGGCCTTAAAGAATTCCCATCGAAGGCGGATGAAGCACAGGCCCAGAACCTTCTGGGGGGCTAACTACATCTCCTTGAGAAGTGCCACCTTCTCCGACCCCCAAAGGAGAACAAAAAACCACCCATCAGCCCCACGAGGTCAGTAAAGTAACTCACTCCCCAGGGAGCTCAATCCTCCACAAAAGCCACCGGATCCAGCTCGACCACCCTCGGCGACCAACCCAGAGGTTGAGCGTCCTATCCCAAGGACCTCCCATGCAGGCCCTATCCGTTCTCCAGGAGTGACTGAATACACCCTCGCTCCAACTGGATTGGGTCCCAGAGTCAAGGAGTCACCCGCTATGGACATACCTGACCCACCTCCCGACCTCTCCCTGTCCCCTTTTCAAGGGGTCTGTCGGAAGCTGAACCTGCAACACCTCAAGGGGATCTAGTGACCAGGAGGCTGATTCCAACGATCTGTGGGAATGGGACATGTGGCGGTAGGCGCAGGCCAATAGAGAGAATCCGCCAGAGTCACAAACGGACTCTGGCCCATTCTGACCTGCGTCCTATCCCAAAGTACACTGCTGGCAGACTACCAGCTTCCTCCCCTTCTACTCTGGTATTGGTGAATGCCCGGTCCATTAGGAACAAGACTGCCACCATCCAAGACTTTGTTTCCGAGCTAACACCTGATTTATTTTGTGTGACCGAGACCTGGCTCCAGGATGGTGATGAGATCTACCTCCATTAGTCGGTCCCCCCTGGTTATGTCGTCACTCACCAGAGCAGAACTGGGAGGCGGGGGGTGGGGTAGCTATGTTCTCCCGTGATATGTTATCTCTCAGGTTGGTACCTGCGCTGAATGCCCCAGGGGTTGAATCTGTTGGCCTTGTGTGGGACTCCCAGGAGAGTATAGCCTTTCTCTTGGTGTGCCGAGCGCCTAGCGCACCAGCTGAAAGCCTATCCCTGCTGCTGGAGACCGTGTCGGAGTGGGCGTTGAGGTTCCCTAGGCTCATTGTCCTGGGGGACTTCAATGTCCATGCTGACACGGCCTCCTTTTCACCTGCAGCAGTAGACCTAGTGTCGACCATGGCAACACTAGGACTCTCCCTCTGTGATTCCGGACCCACACACCAGGCGGGTCACACCCTGGATCTAGTCTTCTGTGCAGGCGTCCAAGTGAACCTAGCCTCTATTATAGAGGTACCATGGTCGGATCACTGTGCCCTGAGAATCCGGATAGAACTGGCTCCCCTGCCCTGCAAGGGCGCCGAACAAATTTGGGTTCGCCCAAAGAGACTTATGGAACCTTCTAGGTTCCTGAATGCTCTAAGGGATCTGGAGTCTGTCAGTGCCTCCATCGATGAGTTGGTGGACGCCTGGAACATCAAACTGTCCAATGCTCTCGATGAGGTCGCCCCTAGATGCCCTCTCCGCCTCCGTAGGAATGGGGCGCCTGGGTTCACTGAGGAGTTACGTTCGATGAAGCGGGAGAAGAGACGGCTAGAGAGCGTTTGGAGGAAACTCCGTGACGGAGGTTCGAAATCAACTTATAAGCTTTTCAAAGATGCTTATCAGAAAGCCATCAAGGAAGCAAAGAAATCGTACTATGCTACCTTGATTGCATCTGCGAGCTCACGCCCAGCACAATTGTTCAAGATAATTAGGTCTCTGACGATGGTCCCTACCATCCCAAACTGTGATAATCAGGCCCTCACTGCCGAGGCTTTTCAGAGCTATTTTGCAGACAAGATCTCAGCCCTCTGCCGGGACCTTCCGGCCACGATTGATACAGTTAATGAACTTGAGACTCCGTGGCCTCTTGCCGGGCCCACCTTCGACCAGTTCACGCCACTGGATGCAGAAGCTGTTGATAGGATTATTGCTGCAGCTCGCCCGACCACCTGTTCCCTTGATCCGTGCCCCTCCTGGCTGGTGAAAGCCAGCCTGAAGGGATTACGAGACCCTCTGTTGAATATAATTAATACTTCCCTAGCCCAGGGAGTATTTCCAGAGGGTTTAAAAGAAGCGGTGGTCTCTCCATTGTTGAAGAAGCCGGGATTAGATCCAACAGTCCCCTCCAACTACCGCCCGGTTTCGAATTTATCGTTCCTGGGCAAGGTAATTGAGAAGGCGGCAATGGAGCAGTTGCAGTCCTTCCTAGATGACGCAGCTTGGCTAGACCCCTTCCAGTCCGGCTTCCGTCCGGGGAATGGGACGGAGACGGTCCTGGTCTCCATCTCGGATGAGTTGCGCTGCCAGCTGGATCAGGGTGGATTGGCGCTGCTCGTGTTATTGGACCTCACAGCGGCGTTTGATACAGTCGATTATGATCTATTGACTCACCGCCTTGCCAGGGCCGGAGTTAGGGGGACAGCCCTTAATTGGGTGACCTCCTTCCTCCAGAACCGGCTACAACGAGTGAGGAGGGGCAAGGATGTCTCCGGGGTTCCCGCTTCTTTGCGGGGTTCCTCAGGGGGCTATTCTCTCCCCCCTCTTATTTAACATCTATATACGACTACTTGCCCAACTGGTGCGTAGTTTTGGGCTGGTGTGCCATCAGTACGCTGATGACACCCAGCTTATCTTGAAGATGGAGGGCAGCCTCGAACCGCACCGATAATTTCCATCGTTGCCTTGAGGCTGTCACTGGATAGCTGCGAGCCAGTAGGTTGAAGGTGAATCCGGCAAAGACGGAGATCCTGTGGCTGGGTCCTCCGGGCTGTAGGGATGTTCAGCTTCCAACCCTGGACGGCGTGACATTATGTCCGTCGCCCTCTGTTAAGAGCTTAGGAGTAACCTTGGACCCCCTGTTGTCGGTGGAGGCCCACGTCTCCAGCGTCAGCAGGGTAGCATTTTTCCATCTTCGCCAGGCGAGGAAGCTGGACCCTTATTTGTCCCAGCGCGACTTAGCCACAGTGATCCAAGCCACGGTCATCTCGAGGCTGGACTACTGTAACGCTCTTTACATTGGCCTTCCTCTGTCAGTAATCCGGAGACTCAAGCTGGTGCAGAACGCTGCAGTGCGACTCCTGGCAGGGGTCCCGATTGGCCACCACATCACGCCAATCCTGCGCGAACTGCACTGGCTCCCAATTGAATGCCGGATTGCCTTCAAAGTGTTAGTCCTGACTTTTAAGGCCTTACATGGTCTGGGGCCAGTGTACCTCAATGGACCGCCTTGTCCCATATCATCCCACCAGATCACTGCGCTCCGAAGAGCTAAACCTCCTGGTCATCCCAAATGTGAGGACCTACAATCTGTCCGCAACCCGCCGCCGGGCTTTCTCTGTTGCCCCTACCATGTGGAACGCACTGCCCGCCGGCATCCGTGCCACCCAGGGCCTCCTCCCGTTCAGGAGAGCAGTTAAGACATTGCTGTTCCAACAAGCCTTCGGAGTTAGCTAAACTTTAGCTCACACCGCCTAGCTGTCAGCCCACTGCGACTCCATTTGTTGCTTCAACTGTTCTAATTGTAATTCCATCTTAATGGTATTACTGTGGTTTATGAGTTATCTGACAATTGTATTTTACGAACTGTTGTAAGTCGCCCCGAGCCGTTGGGGGGGGGGGGGGCGACAGACAAATGTGAAATAATAAATAAATAAATAAATAAATAAAGACCTGGCTGTGGAACCAAGCATTGGGCCCATCATAGGAATATTTAAATTTAAAGTGAAATCTGAAAGTGCAGTGACACAGAACTGTTTACAGACAACAATGTTGTTTTTGTGTGATATTTGATTTTATGTGCTATGTTTGATAATGTTTCATGTTTTATCAGAGGAGAGTCAATTTTCATGTTTTATACATTTTTATTGATGGCATTGAATTGTTGTCTACACCAGTGTTTCCCAACCTTTTTTGAGCCACGGCACAGTTTTAGCATTAAAAAAATCTGAGGGCACACCACCAACCAAAATGACACAAAATGACACTCTAACACAGTAAAGAACGGTTGGGGGATGGTGGCCTGCTGGTAGCAGCTGCTGGGAGTGCCGAAGCCGGGGGAGGGGGTGGAGCTAGGCCGTGCCATGCCCCCCCCAGCTTCAGCTCTCCCAGCAGCTTTTCCAGCCTTGAGGGGGCAGTGCCAAGGCAGCGGTGGCAGAGCCAGCACAATGCTGGCTTGGCACCGTCCCCTCAAGGCTGGAGCAGCTGCTGGGAGTGCCAAAGCCGGGGAGGGGGCGGAGCCAGGCCGCGCCATGCCCCGCCCCCTCCCCCGGCTTCAGCTCTCCCACAGAGGAGGAGCATGATGGGCTTCAGTGGGCGGGGCTCCTCCGTGCGGCTTCAGCAAGCGAGGGGCGGGAGTCATGGCGGATTGGAGGCTGGCTGGGGAAATGGCCGAAGGAGGCGATGCCCCGAGCCCTTCTTCTTTTTCTTTGCCGCCGCCCGGCCCTTTCTCCTCCTCCCCCAAGCAGGAGGAGGGGGGAAGGAAGGGGGCAGAGAGCTTTTCTCGCGGCACAGCAGGAGGTCCGTCACGGCACACTAGTGTGCCGCGTCACAGCGGTTGGGAATCACTGGCCTACACTGTGAAATGCCCTGAGCCCCCTTTGGGGTTGAGAAGAGCGGTATACAAAAACTGCAAATAAATAAATGTTAAAGCCTTATTTTAATGACTTTGGCTTCTAGCGCAGAAAAAAAAGCATTTTGCACTTATCAAATTAAGTTATCTGAATGCTTTTCTTCAGACACATACAGTAACTAGAAGGAGCCTGGCTCATTTTACCCAAGAGAGTCATTTTCCAGCCTCCCATTTTAACAAGTCTTTAAAAAATGTCCCATTTTCTCTTTCCACCTCCACCTTTCCCTGTTTTTCTTTGCCTTATTTTGACTGTTGAAAACTGAGATCCTATCTACACTAACAATTTAATGCCGCTTTAAGGCAACATAAAACTGTGATGGTAACAAAAAACATGCTATCAGTGCACTTTAAAGGGGATGTAGCACATTCTAAAAAGTTTCAAGGAAATCCTAAACTGGCCTCAGCAGGAACATTGGTCAACTGCATACACACTTTTTCACCTTGGTGAAATGTGAGATACACAGTACTATTTTAATTGTAATCGTTATTTATAATTATAGTATTTTAATTCTATTTTAATTATAATTATTATTTATAATTATAGTAGAGTCTCTCTAATCCAGCCTTCGCTCATCCAACACCCAGGCTCTTCACGGAAGACGATGGGCATAACGCCGCACCGTCCAGGGTCGGAAGCTGGACATCCCCACCGCCCGGACGACCCGGCCACAAGATCTCCGTCTTCGCCGAATTCACCCTCAACCTACTGGCTCGCAGCCATCCAGTAACGGCTTCGAGGCAGCGCTGGAAATTATCGGGGACGGGGCCAGACCTGTCCTCCACCCTCAGAATGAGCTGAGTGTCGTCAGCGTACTGGTGACACTCAAGCCCATTACTCCGCACCAGCTGTGTAAGCGGCTGCATGTAGATGTTAAATAATAGAGGGGAGAGAATGGCCCCCTGAGGAACTCCGCAAACTAATGGGGAGCCCTCAGAGACCACTCCACCCCTCCTCACACGCTGGGACCGCTGGTGGAGGAAGGAGGTCAGCCATTTAAGGGCTGTCCCCCTCACTCCAGCCATGGCCAGGCGGTGGATCAAAAGATTGTGGTCGACCGTGTCAAACGCTGCCGTGAGGTCCAATAACACGAGCAGCGCAGACCCGCCTTGGTCAAGCTGGCAGTGGAGTTGATCTGTGATGGAGACCAGGACCGTCTCCGTCCCGTGCCCCGAACGGAAGCCGGACTGGAAGGGGTCTAGCCATGTTGCATCATCTAAGAAGGACTGCAACTGCTCCATTACTGCCCTCTCAACTACCTTCCCCAGGTACGAAAGATTTGACACTGGTCGGTAGTTGGAGGGAACCGCCGGATCTAAAGACGGTTTCTTCAGTAATGGAGCTACCACCGCCTCTTTTAAGCACTCTGGAAAGACTCCTTGCTCAAGGGAGCTGTTTACGATATTCAACAGAGGCCCACGTAACCCCTCCAGGCAAGATCTACCCCGCCCGGAGGGGCACAGGTGGAGGGAGCAGGTGGTAGGTCTGGTTGCAGCCACAATCGTATCACCAGCATCTGCGTCGAGTGGCGAAACCGGTCGAGGTGGGCCGGCGGAGGGCCACGGGGTCTCGAGTTCCCTTACTGTATCAACCGTGGCTGGGAGATCCCGGCGGAGGTTCAGTATCTTGTCTGCAAAAAAGCTCTGAAAAGCACCGGCAGTAAGGGCCTGATCACTGTTTTTTGGGACGGTAGGGACCGTCGTCAACGACCGAATTACTCTGAACAGTTGGGCCGGGCGTGAGCTAGCAGACGCTATCGAGGCGGAGAAGTAGACGCTTTTGGCCGCCTTGACAGCACGCTCATAAGCATCTTTGAAAAGCTTATAAGCTGATAATGAGGCTCCGTCACGGAGTTCCCTCCACACGCTCTCTAGCCGTCTCCTTTCCTGCTTCATCGACCTAAGATCTTCTGTATACCAAGGGGATCGATGTTTGCGGGGCCGGAGAGGGCGCCTGGGGGCAATCTCGTCAAGAGCTCTAGCTAATGAAGAGTTCCAAGCTTGAACCTGCTCATCAACTGAGACGCTGATAGACTCCAGGTCCCTCAGAGCATTCAGGAACCTTTCAGGTTCCATAAGTCTCCTCGGGCGAACCAAAATCTGTTCAGCGCCCTTGCATGGATCATTCTGCACATCATACTGTATTTTAATCTTGATGTTTTATATTAAGTATTATGTGTTTTGTTTTAATGTGTTTTAATGTGTTTTTATTGTACCTTGCTTGTTGTGAGCTACCTCGAGCCTCCCGGGAGTGGCGGCCTAGAAGCCCAATAAATAAATAATAATAATAAATTTGTAAATACAGTAATTACTACATAATGTTACTGTGTATTGAACTGCTTTTTCTGTCCATTTGTTGTAAAACATGATGTTTTGGTGCTTAATTTCTAAAATCATAAGGTAATTTGACATTTAATAGGGTTTTTTTCTTAATCCCTCCTTATTATCCAACATTTTCGCTTATCCAATGTTCTGCCGGCCTGTTTATCTTGGATAAGCAAAACTCTTCTGTATGCACACATACACATTAGTATATACAGGTTTAACTCAAGTCTACTGGCAATTTTGTTTTCCTTCTGGGTGAGGCATTTCCTTCTTTTTAGTGCTATGTAAGTGCTCATGTTTCTCTCTTCCAGCTTTTATTAAAAATAAAAGGGAAATCTCCAGCAAATTAGTGTGATAAATATACAAGCAGTACTGGCTGGTACTACTAACTGAAGCTGCTGAGGCAAAAGGCCAGAGGCAAGTGGTCACCAGAGAATTTAGTAAAATGCACAAGACTCTAATGTAAAAATTTCTTTAACAAATCTAGGAAGGAATCCCTGAAACAGTCTATAAAGATATGAAAATACTCAGCTACTCGATTGTTGCATACAGACAATAATTAAAAAGTCAGGATTCGGATAGCACACAGCAATACTGAAGAAGAAGCAGCAATAAGGCTGATTGCCCTGAAGAAGTGTATTAGCAGAACAGTTCTAAAATTTAGTGATCCATTGATTTACTAATTTAATTCATTCTGTGACCAAGTGCTCTTATGTCAAATCAAATCTCCCCATTTAAATGGATTTAAATGCTATTAATCCGTGCCAGCCTCCCAAAACCCACATCAATTTTGTTACATGTTTTAAATAAAATAATGTCCTTTATAAATAACAAATAATGTATAAAATAATAATACATAAGTGAGAATGTAAAGAAAGAAACTGGATTTATTGAGTGTAAAGCAGGGGTGCTCACACTTTTTCAGCATGTGAGCTACTCTTAAAGCAACCAAGTCCAAAAGATCTACCTACCCCCGCCACCGCGTGCTCCTGCGCGCTCCCGCCGCTGCATGCTCTTGCCACGGCGCGTGCTCTTGTGGTTTTCTGCCCGCACAGTGCTTCTTCAACTTGCGGGGCATTGCAGGAAGGAGAAAGCACGAGGCGGGGCATCCAGAGGGAGCACTCCGCCCTGCCTGTCTTGCTGGCAACGGAGGCTGCACAGCTGCTTCTGGACGAGAGAGAGGCAGGGCGCTCCCTCCAGAGGCCCTGCCTCATGCTTCCTTCTTCCTGCAATGCCCCACAGGCGAAAGAAGCACCGCGAGAGCGAAAGCCAGCAGCAGGAGCGCGCGTGCGCGCAGGGTGTGCGTGTGCATGGCAGGAGTGCCCCATCCGGCTGGTGAGACCTGAAGATCACCTGGAAGAGGGCCGAAGATCTACTAGTGGCTCCCGAGCTACCTAATGAGCACCCCTGGTGTAAAGTATGTATTTTTCTTCAAGATCAGACTTCACTTAATCTTCTTGTTGTTGTTGTGTGCCACTTTAATAAGCTTAAAGGGATGTGCTTGAATCCTAACAGGCATTTGGTTCAATGTCTTGACTTTATGATGTATTCTCAGGGATGGGATGGGAAGGAAAGGTCTCTTGGAATTGGAAGGTTATAAGCCAATAACATAAGCTTTGTTTTCCGCCATGAGTGGGAAACTTAAGTAAAATTCATCTGCAATGATCAATTAGAACGACAAGTATCTGTGTAACTTGCCTATTTTAATCAGGATAGAATCATAGAATCACAAAGTTGGAAGAGGCCACATGGGCTATATCTAGTCCAGCATGCTGCCATGCAGGAAAAGCACAAAGTACCCTTGACAGATGGCCAGTTTACAGATGATAAACTCCTGGCCCCTCAGGTTTCCTACAATCTCCCAAAGCCCCTGGATTACAGAAATAACAGCAAGGATAAGAACAAGGAGCCTTGCTGAAGATAGCAGTGGTGTGCACTTGCACTACCTCTCAAATATTGGCTCACATTTCAAAGTAAAAAATCCACTGAGCAATGACTCATATCACAAAAATTGCCTAAGTTGGCTCGCTTGTAAATTAAGATGTCACCATAATCTCTTTAGTACGGGTGCAGGAGTTTCCTTTTTGAAACTTAGGAAGACAATTTTTAAAAACTAAACAAGGGTTAGAATGATAACGATAAACAAATAGACAGTGAGAAAACCAGCTTAGACAATATTTTCCCAATAAAGTGGCTGAAACGTTTTTTAAAAAAATTACAAAAATAATTGTGATTCCGATTAAGCCTATCTCTTTGGGAATAAAATCCAGCAAGCAAGTAATGTGTCCTCTACATGGGTGTTTGCTGGTCCTCATACTTCAGAATTACATAAAACTGGTCCTAACTAAGGAAGCTGAAAAACTACACTTTTCTGCACATTATTGTCCTGTGCTATCAGCTTAGGTTAAAAGGCATGACCTTCCAGAAGGTGGCAGCATTATGAGACAGAGCTGCAGCATTTCTAAACACTGTCTCATTCCTATACAGCTGGGGAGAAGGTATATGAAAATATTAAAGAAGTCTAAAATTAAGGCCAGCAAAGGTTCACACAGATAAGACTAGGGCAAAAGGTCAAAGGCAATTTTAAAGGCACTTATAAGCTGTTCTGTCCAAAAAGAGCTGGGTTCACAAGCAAGGTAGAGACAGAGACATTCTTCCAAGTAGCTATTCCAGCCAGGAACTTGTGGCTTTTAATCAGTTAATGTTCTGTGTATTGTCAAAGGCTTTCATGGCTGGAATCACTGGGTTGTTGTAGGTTTTTCTGGTTGTATGGCTAATTTCTAGAACATGGCGATAAACCCCCCCAAAACTTACAACAACCCAGTTAATGTTCTTCTATGTGTAGAAAAAGTCTTCCTTGTGAAAAAAAATTGCCTATGTGAAACTGAGGGTCAATTTAGGGGGGTCCTGCCTTATGGGCAGGGGCCCTGCACCCCTAAAAGTGAGGATTCTAGATGATAAAAGCGATCCAAGCACCCTCAAATGCCCCAGAGCAGTGTCTCACCAAGATCTGGAAGTGTGCCAATGAGAGAGGTTCTGTCCCGGCTGAGAAGGATGACAAGCTGCAATTTCCTGATGTCCGAAAGCTTGACATGTTTATTGTGCATTTTACAACCATTTTATACATTTTTCAAAACAGTCAGATTCAAATTTTCCGCCCACCCCCATTCCCGCGGCGTTTTCGGGTTGGATGGAACGTTCGGAATAGCTGAGAGGTGGGACGCTGGCCGGCTTGCCTTAGCCAATTACGGGCCTTTGCTGCCTCTGTTGGAGCCAATAGGAGAATTCCCTCACCTTGCTGTTTAGGCCAATGAGGGAGAAGGAGCGAGAGGAATGTTGAGAAAATTAGGTCAGAACTTCCATTGATGGGTTTTGGGATTATGCTGCTGAAGATCTGGCTGGCAAGAGCGATCCCTGGGGTCCTCAATCTTGCCACCTATTGTCAATTAAATGGTCCTCTGATTGCTTTTTGCAGTGTCCAGAATTTATCTTTGGCATTTTCGAGGTGTTTTATTAAAAGTTCTGTGGGGGGAGATATAGTTTGTATGGCAGTTTCAGACCTTTACGATCAGCCCATTGTGGTGGGTAACAAAGTTGTCCATGTGGCTTTCAGATTTCCGCCAGACGAAACTCAGAATGCGGATTTTCCAAAAGCCAGGTGATAATTGGTTTGGGTGCCCTGGGACAGCCAGGAAAAAGGACCAATCTCACCTATTGTTCATGCAGGATGAGCTGTCAACATTTTTAAAATATGCAGTCTGGTCAGCAAATGCGGCTTTTCTTATTTCTAAAAGGTACATTTTTATGAGGGAAAGGAGAGGGGGCCATGCGGGAAAAATACATTGAGATTCAAAGGGCGGGGGGATATTATTTTCATCTATTTTCATCATTTTATTTGTCCACATTATCCAGTAAAATCATGGAGGAATTCAGGAAGGCACAGGGAAAAGTCCAGGTCTGGAGATCTTCGCAAAACATCCCTTTTGGATGAAGAAGAGAGGAGGGGGCCATAGTGGGGGCATTTCCTGGGTAGAAGGCGTCCATAAACAAGGCAGAAGAGTCCAATAATACAGTCCATAAAGCAGGGAGGAAAAGAGCCTTTGGATATGCTATGAAAGAAAGTCCTTTGGTACTGGTGAGAACTGTAAGTTACAAGATACTTGGAGAACTGCTTGTCCCAAGCGGCAGCTGCGTCCTTGGGGCTGCCTCCTTGATGCCCAGCTGGTTCCTTGCCCGGAGAGCACAGGGGAAAACCTGGGGAAAACACAAGCCTTCTTCCCTGGGAAGGTTTACTTCATAGTTTATTGTTAGGAGGCATGCAAAGAGACACTATGTATCGCTATGGAGGGAACGATGTTGCAATTTCCAGGGTTTCTCTTGGGGGATGGGTTACAATGTTTAAGTTTCAGGGATAGCAACTGGAGGGGGAAGGAATCAGTCAGGCAACCGTAGTTTTGTCACATTTTCCATCTCATTTGGCTCAAACGGGTGTGGAGCAACTGCGGAACTCCCTGCTGCGTGTCAAACCAACTAAGATGCAGGTGGACTCTCTCTGGGGCTCGCCTTCATATGCATGCATTAAAATTATTTGCTGATTGCCCAGAACTTGAAGACTCTGGTCTCCCTGTTTGGGTGCCATCACTCCCAAGAGAGGTGTAGTCATTTTACCTCTGTGTCTCAAGCAGAGCTTCCTAATTCCAGGCTGCAGTGAGAAAAGACTCCCAATAGGTTTCCCTGAGGGCACTTCCAGACAGCGTCAAAATTCAGATTAAATAAGTGGGTTTGAAAATTGTGGGACCTGACAGCAAGTCCAGTCATAGACTTGTCAGTCCTGGGAAATTTATTTATTTATTTATTTTCAGCAGTTTACCCTGCTCTTCTCAACCCCCGGAGGGGGACTCAGAGCGGCTTCCAAAAGGCACAAGGCACAATTCGATGCCCTCATAACAACACAGTATAAAAATAGTATAAAAGCCCTCAAACATTGACACTAAAATACATTAAAATACAATGATTACAAATTCGCAAAATGGAAGGTGGACATCCAGTGGAAATCTTTAAAAAAATTATCTCCAAGATGTGTTGGATTGTATATGCGTTCATGCATATATCTCAGTGTACATACAAGTAGATTTCTTATTCTCACTCCTCACCCAACTGTAAATTCAAGCTCTGTTTAATATCATAAACATCAGAACAAAGGAATGTTTGCAGACAGTTCTAATTGTTTTTGTTTTCTCTTTATGCTTCTGTTTAGCCACTTGTGTGTCTGTGGCTCCAGTTTTTGACAGCCTTGATCTGCTGTTTCAGCCTTTCAAAACATTCATGTGCGCTGGAGCAGTCTACACTAGGGTATACGAAGGAAGTCACATGTTTTTCATAACTGCAGGAATATATAGTCATGCGAATATGCACATTTTGGGGGCGGAATCAGGTTTTAAGTGCATCTTTTAAACACATGCTTTTCAGCTGTTCACCCGATTTAGCCAGCCCACCCCCTTTTATCTTGGTTTGTTCTGGGTATTATTCCATGTGTAGAGGGATCCTGAGAGTCCAGGTTTCTCCTAGATTTTTGGCACCGACTCCTGGTATTGTGTTATGGCAGTGTGCAGAATATGCGAGTTGACCAAACTTTGGGGCTATCTTTTCTGCTTTCAACTGGAGAATTTACCTCTAGCCTGTGCGATCTGAAAAGAGAATGGGGAAAAATAACCACAATCATGATTAATCTTGCTGAAATGTATTGATGCAGAATTATTTTTTGTTTATTCAGGAGTGAGATGCATTCCTGTTCTTACCTGAGATTATGAAGAAAGGACCGAGGGGTTCAAAAATTCACTGCTTCCAACTAAATCAAAGAATGAGAATGTGCATTGCTGTGGGTATCTAAACTTTTATCCAAGTTTTGCTCTCAAAGACAGAATGCTAGTAAACATGTTCGCAGTGACATTTTCTCACATTCTTGTTTGATAATAACTTGTACATGAGGCAGAGCTTGCTCTGGCATCAATTGTAAAAGTTAAACTGCCAGATAATAAGAATCACTCTCTTTTTCAACACCTTTTAAAAAAATCTTACTCAAGTTTGTTTCTTCCACTGTGTTTGAGAAAATATAGCCACATGAATTATATCAGCAAGGGGCAAATAATTCCTGTTTGCATAGCTGGTAGTAGGCTGTGTTGCAGCTTTTAAAAATACAGACAGTAGCTCCACCAACCATTAAAGAAATAATTTATACTTTATATGTCTTCACATTTTTAATTAACTGCAGTATCCTAACAGTACTTTCCTGTGAAAGTAAATATTTCTTTCTTTAAAAAAAATAAAAAACATGAAGAAATTGAGAAATACAATTTCCAGGCACCAATTATACAAGTATTTTGCAGAAAGAAAGAAAAAAGCTCTAGCACTGTTCTGCTCTCTCCTGTCTCTCAAACTGAAAAACCAAGCTTTTTCAAATGCCAGAAGGGGTCAGAATGATGCATCTCAGTATTTTCTTTTACCACCATTCTTCCAGCTACTAAAGGTATGCAAATTGTCTACTTCTACTAGTTGCATCATCATCAATCATAATTATCACCACTACTGATGAAATTATGCTTTCACTTTTGTGAAATACAACGATTTCATTACCTGATAACATGAAGGTTAGTGAGAACCTTGCAGGTTGGAACTGATCCAGTGGGTGACTACCAAATGGTCATCTTAAAATTTATAGTACAAGTACTTGAGCACTTGACATTTAAATTGTTGCTTGGTTTAAATGGGCAAACAACAACAGCAATTTTATTTTTTTACTTCCCTCTTCTCATGGATTGAGACTGAAGCAGAATTTCTGCTTCAAGACGAGTTACAATGGCTAAAAACACACAATCATCTAAAAACATTCTACAAAATCCACATATCAAAACATATTTCTATAAAATACATATTAAAATACACAGAACAAAGATTAAACATAAGACACGAGTTTAAAATTTGTGACTAAAACTGGCTGGGTAGACCTGCCGGAAGAGATAGGTCTTTAGATGGTTTAAAAATTCCAACAGCTCATTTAGCTGTCAAAGCTCTTCTGGCAGTTTGTTCCACAGTCTTGGGGCAGCTGATGAAAAGGTCCTCTGGTTGACGGTCACCAGTTGGGTTCTGGCAGGCTAGAGTAGCTGTCCCCCCACAGAACCTAAGTGTGTAGAGCAGATTGTACAAGAGAAGGTGATCCTGTAGGTAACCTGGATCCAAACCATGTAGGGCTTTAAAGTTAATAACCAATACCTTGTATTTTGTCTAGGAACTAATTGGCAGCTAGATGAGGGGCTTTAGAATTGGTGTAATATGCTCACTCCTGCCACTTCATCACACTAGAGAAAAAATCCACTTAAAATCCAGTTTCTGCTTTCTGCAGAATTCTAGGGTTTGTAGTTTAATGAGACTGTTAAAGCCTCCTCCATTTCTTTGTTTGTTCTTGCTGCCATATTTTGAACTGGAGTTTCTCAACTTGGTATAAAGGTAGTCCAACATAAAGCACATACCATCTTCCGGTTCGCCAAATCTAGGAAGGAGCACAGGAGGCATATCAGCCAAAGCTGATATGCTACTCCTGGCTGTCGCATCTACTTGGGCAAACATTTGGAGAGACAGATGCAGGAGAACTCCCAAGGTGGGGACAGTCTTTCAGTGGGAGTGTAACCCCATCTAGTACTCGCTGACATACCTCCATCCCCAGTTTTGGACCCTTGATGGCAAGTACCTGTTTTGTCTGGGCTCAGTTTCAATTTGTTTCTCTTCAAACAGCTCATTACCTCCTCCGGGCATTTATTCAGAGGAGACGTGCTGAGTCATGGAGAAAGATATTTCAGTGTTATCAGCATACTCCTCCCCATGCCTATGGATGATCTTTCCCAGCAGTTTCATGTAAATATTTAAAAGCATTGAAGATAGAATGGCACCTTGTGGGATGCCACATAACAGCTTCTTCTTTTTTTTGAGGAGTAGTTGCCTCAAGCGCCACCAACTGGAAACTGCCTGAGAGATACAATCAGAACCACTTCAACACAGTGCTTCCTTTTCCCAACCTCTCCAGGTATTACAGAAGGATGGTATAAAAAGCCACTCTTTTTCCGTGTCAGGAGCAACTTGAGAAACTGCAAAAGCCACTGAAGTCTAGAAGCACCAACAGGGACATACTCCCCGTCGGAGATGAAAGGGAGATCATCCACTAAGTCAACTATAACTGTTTCAACTCCCTATCCTATTTTGAAGCCAGTTTGAAATGGGTAAAGAAAATGTGTGTCATCAACTGCCTTCTCAATCACCTTGTCCAAAAAGGAAGGTTAGACACTGGTCTGTAATTATTAAGGTCCAAGGGATCCAGGGAGGGCTTTTTCAGCAGTGGTTTAACTACTGCTTCTTTTAAACAGGATGGAAAATTCTGCTCCCCGAGAGATGTGTTAATAATTTGTTGTGTTTGAGATCAGATTGCATCTCTTCCCTGGACAACCATTCCCTTCAATCAATAACTTATATTGATATTAAAACAATTTCCGCTGCATGGCTGTTGCAAATTGACTTTAGGGGAATGTGGCAACTTTAAAGGTGCTGATTTTTATTTTTATTTTTAAAAAACATACACAGATGTTTCCTTGTGAGGAGTAGAAAAGGATCTAAGCCTTTGATTATAGAGTTAACTTGAAATGGGCTTTCTTTGCTGTGTTGCCAAGACTGGTAGACTTGGCACTCATTTACATATTACATTCTGCACTTGGAGATGTAGGGTATGTCCCCATCATATCGGTTCTTGAGTTCAGTGGCTCATTCCATGAGCATCGTCACTAGCATTTACCCAAGGTGGTGAAAGTAGCTGGGCTTTCCAGGAGTGTTACGGAGGATGCCTGCTAATTGTATAACATTTCTGTATTTTTTTCACTGCATGTCTTTCCCTTCATGGGCTTCCACATATATGCATGTCAGAGCCATAGCCAGGATTTTGATTCGGGGGGGGGCTGAGTTTGGTTCAGGGGGGCTGAGACTGGGTGGAAGAGGGTCTACCCTAGCAAACCTTTTGTATTGTTATCCCAATAACCCCATTAATGTGGGATATAATGAGCATGGTGATCAGATCATGATATGAATAAACATAACAGTTTAAATAATGTACCAGTAAGGCCTTCTCGCTGACCACCCTGAGAATTTCGGGGGGGGGGGGCTGAAGCCCCCTTAGCCCCCCCCCTGGCTACATGCCTGATGCATGTATATGGTGCAATGTAATGTATCCTTATGCCAATTTAGAAAAGAAGCAATGTATTCCAGAGGCCATCAGAGAAATGGACAAAAAAGGTGCATGGAATAGACATGCATAGGGGGAGCAACAAGTATTTCAGCTATATGCTATCTCAATCCCCCAATAACTCCTTTGATTCTCAATAGATTGTCACCTTGTTGTGGTGAGGGAGTTTGTGTGTTTCAGCGAACGTATGAGCAAAATTGTTGGAGTCCTGTGCTCCCAGAGGGATCATTTGTGGACCTACCACCAAGACTCTACACTGAGCCACAACTGATAGCTGATGATGAAATTTTGGTGGGCCAACTTAGTGTCTAGAAAATGGTAGTCAACTTTCTCTAAGTATGCTTCCCAGGAAGTAAATTACACAAAGTCAGAGTCACAGAATGTAATTCTATCATAATTTTTGGAAATGGGTGTTGTTTACATCTTGCTGAACTTAGTAGTGTGACCTTCACTAAATAGGTGTATGATCAGTGCGGTCATCAGAACAAACAGGCGTATACTTCTCCAGAACATCAGTCTTAGATGTTTGGATTTTTCTCTGCTTTGCAAGCAATCTTGGCACAGCGAATATTCAATATCCAATCAAATAAAATGAAAGTTATTTTTCCCCTGTAGGGATCAAGTTAAATCCTTATTTTCCCAATCCTCTCCTTCACCTCCTTTCCTTACTCCCCAGGCCACCACTAACTGCTACTTATACTTGGCTATTGATTCTTAAAGCAAAAGAGCTTCTGGGACTCACTAAAGCCTATTTTGCAATTAGCCCCATGGGTGAGTTCTGACTTTCTGAATGAAAGCAATGTTACGACTTTCCTAGTGGAAACATCTTAAAATCCTTGATGCGAGTAAAAAAATATTAGGGTAAATGTGGAAATCATTTAATCGTATTTGATACAAACTCTCCTTGGCACTTGTATGGACTTCTGCAAGGGAGGGGAACAGACTCCCAAGCAATTTTGAACAGCAACTTCCATTAGACATACCTATAATAAATAATATTTCAGAGTTTATTCAATCAGTAGTCCAAGACATACAGAGGTCCAGTTTCACACCCATAATAGTGGGTATGCATTTTACTCTTAGTTTTTAGATATAGATGATATACATAAACAATGATGACAACTAAAGTAATAATTGCTGCTGGCTAATGTCAACCATATTGTTCGGGTTCAACGAGAAGGGCATTTTAAAAACCAATATTTACTTTGAAATATTAAACAAAACCAATGTAAACAATGAAGGAAATGAAAACATGTAAGTCCCAGTGGTGAAAGCAAATTGTTTCTATTGTGTAAGCCCCAGCTTCAAACTCTGACATATATTGTTTAAAGGCTGAAAAAGAAGCGGAAGCCCTTTGCCTGAGAACCTGAAAAGTGGTGCCAGTAAAAATAGACATTATTGGATATTATGGACTAGTGGTATGATACTTTTCTTAACCGATAATGGAGGAACTTCCCCTCCAGAAAGCGACTTTACATGTATGTTAGGATTCTCCAGGGTATATAAGGTCCTTTAATAGATTTTGATTACATATAATCTGCATGAGTGTCTCAGTGACTTGTAAATAGAAAATAAAATTACCATCTGTATGGCTATATGAAGGAGACCTGTCACTTCATTGGTCTGAGGCCGAGACAGACAAGGAAGAACCCATGAATATTTCATGGCTCCCTTCCTTAAAAAGCAACAACTACTTATAGTTCTCCTTCCATTGCATTATTTTAGAAAGGTTCAAACATGTGTATCTTCAGGTATCTTTTTCCTGGGGCCTATTTTTCCTATAGAGGAAAATTAATCGAGAAATGCCAGGAAATTGATTCTGATAATTATCAGAATTTTTTGAAATTTTGTTGATAAAAAAGCCAGAAAAACTCATTTTATTAGTTGATCATACTTGTCATTGCTTGGTATTGAATATACTGTTATGTGGTCATTTTGGTACAGATGGATTAAAGCATTTACAAAAGTTTACCAGTGGTCATCTGGAATAGCCTGAGATTACTCATCATGTTCAATTATGCTTCCATAATCGTATACCAAAGGCTGTTTTCATTGTTTATAATATTTTATCATAACCATACTTTTCTACAAAAAAGGAAAGCTGCAACTTTAAAACATCATGTTATGCCATTACTTTTTATTGAAAAGAATTCATTTAGGATGCAAGGTCCATAAGGTCCTCCATTTTGTCTCCCCACTTTATAGCCCGAAAGCAGTCTAGTTCTGTCTTGCAAAATTTCTCTTCGATGCCTTGCTTATTAGCATACTGGAAATGCTCTGGTGATGTTCTCATTTTATGCTTATTATATGGTTATGTAAATCTGTTTGTTCATTATTGAAAGAGTCAATTGAAAACATTAATCTGATTTTGAGTAAAGCAATAGATGTCAAGTTAAAATTTCGTCTATGCGGCTGCTGCTCTACTGTAAAAAGTACTTTTCTTGCTTTACTGCAACAGCACAGCAAAAATCATGCCTTTAGAACAAGGGAAAATCAAATAATATCTTCAGTTAAAGTAGGATTTGTGAAAATAGTGAACTGGGAAATACAATTAGATATTATTAATTGAAAAAATAAGCAAAAGAAGTCTACAGTTTGGTAATAACTGGGATCTTATAAAGTATGCAAGATTTTTGGTCCTCTGGCACTTTTCATCAGTGGGACAGTGAGTAGATAGGGGAAGAAACAAAGGACTCCCATAATAAGGGGCCATAAGAAGATATAGGTCATACATACCAACCTGACATAAATACTTTGGAAATTTCTGAACAGCTTCTAAAAGCAGGTCCGCATAGAGCTCATACTGGCAATCCAAACAGATGTAACTGGGACTAGTGGCTAGATTTGACATCTCTACAAATAAGTGCAGCTAGCACAATAATTTTAACTGTGCAAAGGCGCTCCTGTCCACTGCTGAAAGTGGGGTTTCAGGCTCATGGCTGAATCCGGAATTATGCTCAAGCTATGGACTATTTCAGGGCACAATCTGAATACGCTTTCCCCGATTCATATTTTGGTTGATTGGCAGCACCTCTATTTTGCCTGAATTAAGCTTCAATATGTTTGCCCTCATTCATTTAATTGCTGACCATAAATACTGATTTAGTGCCAAAACTAAATCTGCCCATGTGAAGCAGATAAATATAAACGAAACATGTAGAATAATCATAGGATGTCTTAAACCTACATCTGTTGATAGATTCTATAGCTAGCATTGTCCCCCCTCCCCCGGGCCCCGATGCCTCCAGGGTCAAACCAAAAATAGGTAACTTGGAAGTACCTGAACAGACTCAGAAGTGGAGTTGGGAGATCAAAAGAACCTGGCAAAATGGCACTAACTAGAAGAATCCTCCACCTTGTGTGATTGTGGAGCAGAACAAACTCGGCATCTGTACGCTGGCCCACAATGCCCCACCTCAAGCAGAGGAAGAACTGTCTAAATCTACATACAATGTGTTTGCTGTTGCACATTTTTGGTCTAAAATTATTTAGCTGCTTGTGCTCCCCTTATTTTATGAGTTTTATACTTATTTATGCAATGCTTTTGAGACAAAATAAAGAAATAAAGTGCCAAAACAGCTTCTTTGAAATTTGATAAGAGAATTCAGTAACAATAAAACCACCATACTAGTGACAAAACCAACCCCTTGCTGGTTTCCAATATATGTTTAACAGCATTTGGGTTGGGGGCCTAGGCCAATGGCTAGGTCTCATCCCAGAGAGGCACCAGAAAACCTTAGTGGATTATATTAAGAGTTAAGGATACACTCAATTTCTATTCCTGAATAAGGATAATCCATTAAGGTGACAAAAGCGACTTCCAACCCATAGCAAGGTCTGAAGTCAGGATGAATTGAATCTCGATAATCAAATTCATCCAGGAATTATTTCAGTTTCAACCCCATCACCCATTCAGGTTGAATCCCCTTTCAAAAGGGAAGATACTCTGGTCATTGGCCAGAAAATGATAATACCTGAGAGGGAACAGTGGAGCAACCGAGGGATAACAGTGAGAAGACAGACCAGTAGACCCTACTATAAACCTGTATGTATGTTTTATTGAAGTTTTGAAAGGCAAGGTCACAGGTGTTGTCACCACATCAATGTTTTGATTATAAGAACCTTTTGTAGATTACGTCTTTACACCTTCACTAAAAACGTAAGAAACATTTTTGAAAAGCGAGATACAAGACAGGTATCTTCTTTGAAACAATCGTTAGCTTTCTCCTTCTGTTTATTTATACTCTGCTTTTTCTCCCCACCAAGGAGACTCAAAGCAACTGAAATATTTGAGAATTTCTACCCGCCATCTGGCAGATGATCACCTCCCTTATCTTGAATTTTGCTGTAAGCCGGTCTGAGTCCCTCCATGGACTATAAATAAATAAATATTCTCATTTTACATAACTACTATGGAAGCCTTACTATCCATCAGTGCTTGAACCTTTTATTTACGAAGCATAGCAAGATATCCAAAATAAAAACCTGATTTATATATAATTTAAATTACTGTTTTCAGTCAGTAGACCTCTCCCTCACCCCTCTAAGTGTTGGGAGCTTTATGTAGAAGGCAATAGAAAAGTTCATATATTTTTATTATTATTGCTGTAGTTCAGCAGCAGTTACCAAACCAACAGTCAGTATGTAGGGGCTGTCGTCTGAAAATGGATCATAGGAGTTGTAGTCCTAAAAGAAAAGAGCATTTGCTTCAGTTTTTAGAAAAACAGCTCCCTCCCGAATTCTTTGTATGTGAAACTAGAAGATAAGGCCAGTGTTTGGCCACTGCTCAAGCAAGTCAGGGTCAATGCTAGAGATATCAAGTTCCAGTAAGTTTCCATCTTAGCTGTTTGCATGCATAGAATAGAGAGCCAGTTAGAATACAATGAACAAGAATAAGCCAATGGAAAAGACAAAAGGTTAACACCAATTAAAATTATGTTGTTTGATCCGCTGTAAATGCTAAAAGACCGTGGCTCCATTTTTGGGGCACGGCAGTTCTTTATGCTTCAAGCCAACTGTCTTCCATTTGCTGACTGGCAAATAAAGCCTTCTTCACTTGACTCAACTCGTCTGTGTTGCCCATCTCCGTGCTGTCCTCTTGAGCAGAAGAGAAGGGAACCTCTGAGAGCACGCAGAGTTCCCCCTTCAGGTAAAGATAAATTTTCCTGTTGCATTTTCATTTGCCTCTTACTGCAAGGGAAACAGAGGGAGAGATTTTAAACATTTACAAGTGAAATATGTTTGAACTGGGTTATCTGAGTCCACACTGGCATATATTCCAGTTCAAAGCGGATACTGTGGGCTTTCATTCAGCTGTGTGGAAGGGGCCTCAGATAACTCGGTTCAAAGCTGACACTATGGGATTTTCTGCCTTGATTTTCTGGGTTTTGACACCCTACCACTAAAGGAACTTAACATTGGGCCTTTTCACACAGCTGAATAAAATCCCACATTATCTGTTTTGAACTGGGATATCAGAGTCCATACTGCCATCCATATATTGCAGTTCGAAGCAGATATTGTGGGTTATTCTGCCTTGATATTCGGGGTGATATGGCTGTGTAAAAGAGCCGAGTTTTGACACCCTACCACTGAAGGCACTTAACACTGAGCCCTTCCAGTTAGGCTTTTCTGCTTTAAACCGAATTGAGTCCACAGTGCCAGATAATCTGGGATAAACACAAAATTAGGGATCAGATCCTAGGATATAGGGCCTGTCTGGAGCCCTTTCCACACAGCAGAGTAAAATCCCACATTATCTGCTTTGAACTGGAATATATGGCAGTATGAACTCAGATAACCCCGTTCAAAGCAGATATTGTGGGAATTGCTGCCCTGATATGCTGTGTTCGATTGCTGGGAGGAAGGCCTTGGAGTCCACATTGCCATATATTCAAGTTCAAAACTGATGTGGGATTTTATTCAGAAGAGGCCACAGATATTCCAGTTCAAAGCAGATATTGTGGGTTATTCTGCCTTGATATTCTGGGTGATATTGAAGCAGCAACTTGGAGTCCCAAAACTCCCAGGGCACTCAGGCCACCGAACGTGCGGGCTCAAGGAAGAGATGACGCGACAATCTTTTACTGGGTCCAGGAAACCAGCTTTATTGTATCACATCAGCTGATGGGTCCGTCCACCCTGTGCGGAAAACGAGGCCGCTTGGGGAACAGAACCCCGAGCATTTCTAGCATACAGGTTTTATACCATCAATGGAGTCAACATTTAGTCCCTCCCTTCTTCATGCACATTACTGGCTAGCATTCATGAACCCATTTTATCTTATCCAATTAAACAAAGCATTCTAGCATCTTATTCTTATTTGCTAATAAACTGTGGCGCAGTATGAATTTCCATCATTGTTCTATGTTATTGCTTTATGAGCGGCGTGTTCCCAAATTGTTACTTTTCTACCGGGCTTTAACTTGGTGGCCTGCCAAGTGAAAGCTTCATTTGCCATGCGCGTCTCCTAACCAATCACTTATCTTGTAAACAAACGCACGTGGAAACTTCTAGGCCAATCAGGACCGTGTTCTTACGTAAAGGCACATGATGTTCCCTGGCTAATCACAGCCTGTGTTGGTACACCAATCAGAATGTATTATTCTCGTCATCATTTCTGGCAAGCTATCTCTGTACTCTGTTACTTGTTCTATCCTTATGCATCACTCCCCTCTGACATTTCTCCTGCTAAAGTGTCAATTTCTCCTTTATTATGGCTGTGTGAAAGGGCCCTTAAGTTTTAATAGCTTACCACTGAAGGCACTTGACGGCGGGCCCTTCCAGATAGGCCCTATATCCCAGCTTTTTCTGCTTTAAACCAGATTATAGGAGTCCACAGTGCCAAATAATCTGGGATAAACACAAAATTAGGGATCAGATCCTGGGATATAGGGCCTGCCTGAGGCCCTTTCCACACAGCAGAATTAAAATCCCACATATCTGATTTGAACTGGAACATATGGCAATATGGACTCAGCTAACCCAGTTCAAAGCAGATACTGTGGGTTTACCTGCCCTGATATTTTGGGTTCTATGGCTGGGAGGAAGGCCTTGGAGTCCACACTGTCATATATTCCAGTTCAAAGGAGATATTGTGGGTTATCCTGCCTTGATATTCTGTATGGAAAGGCCCAAACCAAACACCCTTTAAAGCAGGCCTGGGCAAACTTGGGCCTTTCAGGTGTTTTTTTGGACTTGGAAGGGGCCTGAGGCTCCAAAACACCCACAATTCTTTGGAAGGGGCCTCAGGCAGTCCAAAACACCTCAGGCCCCTTCCTTTGGAAGGGGCCTGAGGCTGTGAGGAATTGTGGGAGTTGAAGTCCAAAACACCTGAAAGGCCCAAGTGTCCAAAGGGGCCTGAGGCCTGTCCAAAACAAAGGCCCAAGTTTGCCCAAGCCTGCTTTTAGGGGCCTGAGGCAGAGTCAAAACACCCAGCCCAAGGCCCAAGCCTGTGGAAGGGGCCTGAGGCACTCAGGAGACCAAAGGCGATTGCCCAGGCCTGCTTTGGCTCAGGGACAAAGCGCGATTTCTGACTGCGGCCTCCTCTCGCCTGCCTCTCCGGCTGCCGCGAGGACACAACGCGAGAGGCAGCCCCTCCGCGCACGCGCACGACCAGCGCCGAGGCGTCCCACGCGGGCAGCACTTTCCCCGCCCTTTCTCTCCTAACAGCCGAACGAGCCGCCAGCGCGACCGTCCGGCGAACTCTATGGCGGAAGTGGGGAGGGCGCTCTTGCCGAGCTGGCTTCCGGTAGCGTGTGAGAGGCGGCTTGGCGGGGGGAAGGGAGGGGCGGGGAAGGGAAGGGCAGGGGCGCTGTGCTCGGGGCCGGGGCCGAGGCCTCCTCTGCGCCACCTGGGCGGGCCTCCCCCCGAAAGGCCTCTCCCCCGCGGAAAGGACTTCGTGAAGGAGAATAAGGAGGAGGAGGGACCATGGCTGACGGCGCCGCCTCGACCCTCGCTCAGTCCGGCTGGTGAGGGAGGGAGGGAAGCGCCGCAGGGGAGGAGGAGGAGGGGGGGTTGCATTGCGTTCTCCCTCTGGCGCCCTTTGGTCCTTTTGTGGAGGGAGCCGCCTTGGCTGGCCCAGCGGAGGCCCTCAAGGCCCCTTTCCCTTGGCCTTGGGCCTCTCGCCTGCAGCCCAACTCTGGTGGCTGCCCTCAGGTTGGGAAATTTACAAAGGCCGGGCCTCCCCTCTGCCCGGAGAGAGCGACACTTGGGGTTCCCGGCGCCTCAGAGAACACAGGCCTCGCTTCAATGACAGCATGATCTTACAGCAGTGTATACATTATAACCAGTGTTTCCCAACCTTTTTTGAGCCGCGGCACACTTTTTACATTTGCAAAACCCTGGGGCACACCACCAACCAAAATGACACAAAATGACACTCTAACACAGTAATACATATAGTTAATATCTTTTTAAAATGTATTTATACACTCAGTGTGAAACCTGGGCCTGTTTCGATGAACACAACATAGATATCCTGGCAGGAATGGCAGAAAGGCACAAACTTCCCACACAGAACTCCCATAACCAAGAGAAAATGCTATAAGAGTTTGGTGGGCATTGACCTTGAGTTTTGGAGTTGTAGTTCAACTACAGTATATCCAGAGAGCACTGTGGACTGAAACAATGTTGGATCAGGACCAAACTTGGCATGAATACTCAATATGCCCAAATATGAACGCAGATGGAGTTCAGGGGAAATAGACCTTGGCATTTGGGAGTTGTAGTTGCTGGGATTTATAGTTCCCCTACAATCAAAGAGCATTCTGAACCCCACCAATGATAGAACTGGGCCAAACTTCCCACACAGAACCCCCAGGAGGCAAGAGGAGGTCTCTACTTGGGGAAAGGGAGGTGGGCCTTCCCAATGCATGGAGAGGGAGAGACCAAGTAGACAACGGGTAGGGAGGGGTGGTGTTTGTAATTTTGTGTCTTTATCAAGGTAGGTTTCTTAGGGTTTTTATACTTCAACACACTAGACTCCCCCCCCCCTTCCTGGAGGGTCCAATTTCCCACGGCACACCTGATGATCGCTCACGGCACACTAGTGTGCCCTGGCACACTGGTTGGGAAACACTGCATTATACTTATTGTGTGTATGGGAAGCATCAGTGGGCCTCCTCTCCAAAACATCGCGCTATCTTTAATCTCGTGGTGCAGCAATAGTACAATGGCAATAAAGCCATTCTATATACTAGTAATATTGCAATATAATAACTTTATATTTCATATTACATGTAATAGTACTGACAATATTACAGAAGCGTGGTATAGTACAATATAGCAATATATAATACTGATATTGTGCGGTGCTAATAATATATATTGTATGTACTTGACCGAACGCATCTGCCTCTACGTCCCATCTCGCAGTCTAAGATCATCCGGGGAGGCCCTGCTCTCGCTCCCGCCAGCATCGCAAATGCGGCAGGTGGGGACGAGGGACAAGGGCCTTCTCGGTGGTGGCCCCTCGCCTATGGAACGCACTCCCAAACGAAATAAGATCGATTCCATCTCTCCTCGCTATTAGAAGAAAGCTAAAGTCGTGGTTCTGGGACCAGGCCTTTGGGCAGAAGATGTAAACTATACCTTTGGATTTGACTGGATTGACACTTTGGACTTGACTGGACTGACAAAGTGTTCTGCTTGATGGCTTTGATTAATTATCGTTGTATGTAGTGGTTTTTAATGTAATGTTCTTTTAAATGTTTTTAATGCTTTTTAATGATGTTGATTATATGGTGTATTTTTATATTGTATTGTGGTGTTGGGCCTGTAGTGCTGCAAATGTAAGCCGTGCTGAGTCCCCCTGCCCCGGGGGTTGAGAAGCTACGGGGTACAAATACCATAAATAAATAAATATGTACATACAACTTGTAAGCCACCCTGAGTCCCCTTCGGGGTGAGAATGGCAGCATATAAATGTTGTAATATATTCTCTATTGGCTTTAGCTACTTTGTGGGGAATGTGTACTTATTATTAGTATCCTCTTGATTGGCACCCCCTTGTCGTGGAGAAGAGGCTTGCGTACCCTAATGAAGTTGTGAGCTATGCTGGTGGTGGCATAATAGCCACCGGTAGGGCCTCCCATGCCAGACAGGTCACAACCGAAGGGTCTGACAAAGAGCATCAAAGGGCAGGATGGGCTCCCTAGCCTTTTGGCAATCATCCTAACAGAAGGAAAACTCTTAATTTCAAACCCGGGCAGATGGTACTCATCTAGCCCTGTAAGGTCAACCATCTAAGAGAAGGAAACTCGAACCAAAACTATAACCTGAGGACCTCGCTGCCACCATCCTAAGCTTGCTAGGCCCCGGCAGACAAACCTTTGGTTTAAAGGGTGAGGCCAGTTCTGTGCACACTGCGTTCCACCAGAAGAATCCATTGCACAGGCTCGAAGGACACATCCAACCTCCTTAGTCATCAACGCACTTGTAGAAAGCGTAGGATGAGTCATTCCTAGGAATCTTCGTTCGCGAAGTAATGCCAGAGAATATATATATATATATATATATATATGCGCAAATATATCCTAAAATCCCAAACACTTCTGTAATCCCTTTTTGTTTTGTTTTTTAATCCTTTTAATCTCAGCACATGTTTTAACTGTTACATATTTTTGCCTATTGGTGACGCCCTTCAGAATTTTATTATATATTTATTATTGTGTGAGTTTAATGTTTGATTTGGTTGTATGTTTATTATTATCTACAGTAGAGTCTCGCTTATCCAGCATAAACAGGCCAGCAGAACGTTGGATATGCAAAAACGTTGGATAAAAAGGACGGATAAAGGAACAGCCTATTAAATGTCAAATTACGTTATGATTTTACAAATTAAGCACCAAAACATCATGTTTTACAACAAATGGACAGAAAAAGCAGTTCAGTACATGGTAACGTTATGTAGTAATTACTGTATTAAGAATTTAGTACCAAAACATTGCAATATATTGAAACAGATCCGGGTGGGAGGCAGACTGCGTAGGATAATACAAAACGTTGAATGAGCAAAGGTTGGATAGGCAAGACTCTACTGTATATTGTGTTCTTCTGTTGTAAGCCGTCCCGGTATATAAACATCATTGCTATTATTGTTGTTATTATCATTATTCTGTTACCTAAGGTTTTGGAGAAGGGAAACTAGGGACCTGACCACACTTTAGCATTTTCCCCACTTTAATTCACTTTAAATCCGGTTTCTGCCTCCTTCAGAATTCTGGGGCTTGTAGTTTAGTGAGGCCCAGGGCTTCTCCGGTTGAGCACTTAAAAAGCCCCTCCCTAAACTACAAATCCCAGAATCCTGCAGGAGGTAGTCACAGCATTTAAAAATGCTCAAGTGTGATAAGGCCCTGAGTATCCCTTCTCCAAAATCCTTGGGAACAAATAATAACAACTTTATTCTTATACCTTGCCACCATCTCTCCGAAGGGACTTGGGGTGGCCTACGTATGGGTCAAAATGCCCACAAAACATAAAATCATAACAATCCATTAAAGCAAAAACACAATTAAAATAAGAGAACAATAAAATATAACAATTGAGATAAAACACAAATAAAACATAAGAATATAAAACATAAAACAAGTGTTTTGGATTTTAGGATAGTTAGATTTGCATATAGAATAGAATAGCTTTATTTTCATTGGGCCCTTCCAGACAGAGCTCTATATCCCAGGATCTGATCCCAGGTTTTTCATTATCCCAGTTTATTTGGCAGTGTGGACTCATATAATCCAGTTTAAAGCAGAAAACCTGGCATCAGATCCTGGGATATAGGGCCTGTCTGGAAGGGCCCATTGTACTATTGCACAAGGAATTTAAATGTGATGGAGGCCCTCACATTGTAGTGCCAGAATGATTTATTTACCATATTTCTAACCCGCCCTTCTCAACCCCAGATCCAAGAAGCAGGCTTCCTAAGCAAAATATGCAACAGCAGTTTATGTGATGATCATATACCACATGATCACTGACCATTTCCAGTTTGTGTTGCAGGCCTCTGTTCAACAGAGTGGGCAAGTGAGGTTTGAGAGGCAGGAAGAGGTTAGAAAGGGGAGTTCCTTTGTGACCATGGTCAGTGCCTCATCACACTAGAGCAGTAGTTCCCAATCTTTTTTTAAACCAGGGACCACTCTCCAACATTCGTACCAAAAGGATTACGAATAGTTTTTTAGTCAACTTTAGATTTCGTTTGGTTATTTGGGATTCAAAAAGTTGCATTGGATAGACCACATCAGCCATCCAGTAGTCGCCATTTGCTCACCCACAGAAAATTATATTTAATAAGCCTCGACACTATAAGGTTTTGTGAGACAAGTCGCTCTCGTTGCAACGGTGTAGTTACAGTGAGGCCGTGGACCATATTTTACTTCTTGCGGACCACTGGTGGTCCATGGATCACAGGTTGTGAACCACAGCACTAGAGCATGGATCCATTTTAAATCCAGTTGCTGCCTCCTGCAAAATTCTGGGGTTTGTAGCTTAGTAAAGCTGTCTGGCTGAGCTGTTTAAAGGCCCCTCCCTCAACCACAAGCCTCAAAATTCTACAGGAGACAGCAAACAGATTTAAAGTGGATCTGTGTTCTGGTGTGATGAGGGTCCTAAGTTTCATTAGCAATGTGACTTAAGAATGTTTTCCATACAGTATCTTAGGCTGGATCTACACTGCTATATAATCCAGTTTCTGAATCAAGATTATCTGTTTTGAACTGGATTATCTTTGTCTACACTGCCATATTATCCAGTTTGAAGCAGATAAGCTGGATTCAGTAACTGGATTGTATAGCAGTGTAGATGGAACTTTAGTTATCTTAAAAGTAATGCTTGTTCAGGGCCTCTTTTCTAGTCAAACAACAGGTGGTACATGGGTGATTACCAAGTTCTAATTGATTGAATTGATTTACTCTTGTCGGGAGTAATAATTGCATGTAATGTTTCAGGGCTATAACAAGAAAAAAAAGCTTCAAGAGTTTAAAATACTAATATTATTACAAATATTACAGTTAGACTCCATTCTATATATATACTGCTCTGCAGCAATTCTGTGTAGCAGGGACAGTTATGTCATCTCTTTGTTGTACATGTGAGGGGTGAGGAAGAGGCGAACTGATTAAAGGCATCTAATGAATTTGTGATGTAGGCAAGATTTGAACTACCCTTTTTCTTGATTTACAACTCTTTTTTTAGCTGCTATTCTTGTCTTGCTCTCAGCTATAGATTGTTGGTGCTAATAAACAGTGGTACTTACAGGCAACACCTGAATATAATCTTTTAATTGGTTAAGCAATCTTCTTTTGACTCACTCGTACGGTTAATATTTGCCAATAATTCTGTATTGATGAAACCATACATTTATCCTGCTCGGTGGGTAAAGTAGTTAGAAGTAAACTTTCCTTGGCCAGAATGCATAGCTTCTATATCAGACATGGGAAAACTTCAGTCCTCCAGGTGTTTTGGATTTGAACTCCTAGAAATCCTAGCCAGTTTACCAGCTGTTAGGAATTGTGGGAGTTGAGCTCCAAAACACCTGGAGGGCCAAAGTTTGCCCATGCCTGTTCTATATTGATGGTATAAATATGCCGCTGAGTGAAGGAGACATAGAACCGTCAATTTCACTTTTACTTATGGTCTGCTTCTTTTAAATCTATTCACAAGAAAAGCCTCTTTTCTGAGTAAAAGGAAATCAAAGAATTTGTAGATAGCAAAAAGGCTACTGTGTAAGTCAAAGCTGATAAAGTGTTTTGTGTTTTTTTTATTAAGTCGAAACGCTTAAGAGAAAGTTGTAAACTCCAAGATCAACAGATTGGTTGAAAGGGAGTGAAGCACTAAGTAGCACCTGAGGGAGATTTTAATGCTCTGCCTAGGCCAATCTTCTCAATCTGCCAGTTGGAACTGCAATATTAACCAAGACGGAATAAACCTCTTTTTTTGCATGCTGTTTAGAACTGGAGCAAAAACTGAGATCCCTTCCAAATCATTTGTAGGGGGGTTTTTTGGCAGTTGTATTTAGCTTTGTAATGCAACCTTGATCCTTCAACAACAATTTGATGCCACAACATATAGACAAATACAACACTATAACCCCAATTTAAAACAATAGATAGTACAATTAAATTGAAAACAATTAAAAGCATTATTGACAACCATATAACCATTCCAGTCCAATTCCGCATCTAAAGTGCTGTTATGCCTGCTGTCCAAAATTGACAAAGCATCTTATCACTGAACAGTTTCTGAATAGGTTTGTTGAAGGCCTATCATACTGATTTTACACAATTTCTAAGTGTTTCAGATGTTTTTCAGAAACAAAGTTGTAAGGCAGACAGAATGACACTTCTTTTCAAATGCACATGTGACTTCTTGCTGCTCTGAAAAATAATGCCCTGATTCGGTTATACCAAAACAAAGTTAAGGAGCTCTGCTATCAAATAGATGCTAGCAGTCTTTAGAATATTGAAAGGCTTCTCATTTATTTTAGAAGTAAGGAATGAGCATAAATGGCAGCACCTCCCTCCTGAATTGAAAAATGCTGTATGGAAACTTTTGTTTAGATACCATGGTTATTGAGTCAGTTTATTAATATGGATGCAACTAGACCAGCCCTCCACATCAGGTAGACATGCCAGCAAAACATCTGTTTGCTTTTGGGAACTTACTGGCAATGTGCAATAGTTTATCAACAGTAAGTTAATGATTGATGTATGTATAAGCAGTGCAGTAGCAATTGCTACTCAAAATGTTCAAATTAAGGTGGATATTTTTAACATTGTAATATATGTATATTATTCATTCATACTCCATATTACATTTATCGTAAATATGGTAATGCCAAATGCAGCCTTGGTAATTATGGTCCCCATTGTTTGTAATTTATTATACATGAATTATTAATTCGACTGCGATTTTTAAATAAGAACTGGTCAGAGTGTAATTTCTGTCTTCTAATAGCTTTTAAGCATATATTTATATAAGATGGTCAGTTTTAATTTGTAAATGCCATTGAGAACCAGCATAAAAACCAACAACAAAGTACTCGCCAAGGTTTACAAATGAGACGCAAGACAATTTCATACTTTGTCCATGGGAAAGGAGAGCTCATTTCATCCCTACCTTGCATGTTTTTAATTTTTTCCACCTTTTCTTTTAGCCACTTAGCACCACAGGTGTGGCTTCCATTGAATCTTTTGACCTCAAATCTGGATGACTCTATAGGTCAGGGTTTCTCAAACTGCTCCTCCAGGTGTTTTGCACTTCAGCTGCTAGAAATCCCACCTATCTTATCAGTTGTTAGAAATTGTGGGAGCTCAAGTCCAAAACATCTGGAGGAGCAGAGTTAGAGAAACACTCGAGTAGCTAAACTTCCAGATAAGGTTCCACTGATATTATATCTCAATACAATGAGAGAGTAAATGAAAGCCAGAAATGAGGTTACTTCTATCTCTCGACATCCTGTCTCAGTAATGGAATACATAAGAACATAAGAACATAAGAAGAGCCATGCTGAATCGGACCTCAGCCCATCTAGTCCAGCATTCTGTATCACACAGTGGCCCACCAGTTGTACACGGGGATCTCGAGCAGAAGGGAGGGCAAACCCTGACCTGCTCCCGACCCCCACAACCAGTACCCAGGAAATCCTGCCTACCTCAACCAACTCCGAGGTGGCACTTGAATGTCCTTTTCAGTAACTACCGATACACTTGGTATCCATGAATCTGTCTAATCCTGCCTTGAAGTTGTTCAGGCTGACAGCTGTCACAACCTCTTCTGGAAGTGAGTTCCATAACCCAATGACCCTCTGGGTGAAGAAATATTTCCCTTTATTGGTCCTAATTTTCCTACCTTGGAGCTTCAGGGAGTGCCCTCTAGTCCTAGTGTTTTGTGACAAAGAAAATAATTTGATGTAAGTCTATTAGACTACCAGTGCAATCTAAATAATTTATATTTGCTAAACCCATCTGCATTGTTACATAGATCAGAGCTTCTTAATTCTTCTCCAGAAAGGAACCACTCCCTTTTCTGAGGAGAGTGGCGAAAGGCAAAAGCATAGTCCATCCTATGAAAAGCTAAAAGAAGCACCAATCCTCTATTCTCTTTGCCCTTTTTGTATGCCTAGGTGGGAAAATGGCAGCAGCTGCCTGAAACAAATCACCCCTACAAGCTCTTCTAATTCTTTTCCCTCTCAGTGGAATGGCCATCAACTTATCTACAGATCATATCAAAATCCATAATTTTGGCTCCATAACCTGTCCCCAATTTCTACATGAGGTCGACTTATACATTAGTATATATTGTAGTTGTAACCTGCAACCTTAGAGCTTGGTTCAGGAAACGCAGGTTTATATTCCAGTTGTTCGATGTGTATGGATTTTCCAAACGACAACCTGTAACATTCCAAATTGCCAAACAAGGCAGGCAACAAAGAATTCAAGTTTCTGTGCTGTCCAATATTATATTACATATTAACTCATAATATATAAAAACAGCGTTCTACTATAAAAATGCCCCTATGCTGTATGGAGTAGGGCTGTTTGATCCAACAAAAAAAAGTTTCAAAACTCGTTTCGGATTATTTAGACTTCTGAAAAAATTCCGATAAATGTTGAAATTGATTCGGAAGTATTTCTGAAATTTGAAAGTCTTTGTAAGTCTTCAAAAATGGCTTCCGCTTTCAAAAAATGGGCAAAAAAATCTGCAGAAGGGAGAGTCAGCTGTTAGTCATCAGCCAATGAGCAATCAGCAAGAAAATTCGGAAATGACATCCGAAATTCGTAATTCCGAAATTTGGAATTAGGAATTACCTTTTGGAAGGGCTGCTCTCGAAATTGCTAAAAAAAGTCGGAAGTATCAGAAAAACTTCCAAAATTCGGGAGTATCCGAAATTTTAAAACGGCCCTAGTACAGAGTTTGAGAATGTGGTGTTGAGTTTCAGAATAGGAACAAAGGCATTGCTGATTGCAGTTTTTCTTGTGACACTGTTGGGATTTTATAGCAGAGTGAAATCTGAGCCAGGTGAAATCTCTCCCCCTTTTGGGATCTTATTTATCTGTACTGTTTTTTGGGCATGTTGAGAGAGGGGTTGGCATGGAGGTTTGGGAAGTAAGGTTTGTTCCAATGTGTGGCCATGTGCCTTTTATCTGATGTTTTAACTGTGGTTTTAATTTTGTTTTATTCTGCTGTTTTATGAACATGTTGTGAACCGCCCCGAGCCATTGGGAGGGGCGGCAAACAAGTATGAATAAATAAATAAAATAAAAAGTGTATGCTAACTTTAGAAATGAGATAAAGGTGTGTGTCATGTTTTAAAAGTATGATTTTGTTTATGAGATCATAGCTGCAAAATAATGTTTACAATGATATCTATATATATAAAAATTGAGTCATCGTGGGATGTCCTTCATACACGGCCGTTCTGCGCTGGCCGCGAGCGCTGGAGAGAGGCAGAGCAATCGCGCAGGCGCACTCCGACCCCCCCTCCCTCCCTCCTTCCTCTTCAAACCCTCCCAGCCGCTCCCGGGAGAGGGACTGGAAGAGGGGGCTTTGCGACGACGAGGGTGCCACCGTCCCCCCCTCTTCCGCCGCCTCCTCCGCCACCTCGCAGCCGCATCTCGCCCGATCACAGTGGAGGCGGGAGGGAAGCTGACCTTTCCCGGCCAGCTCTTTCTCCTTCTCGCCCCGCACTCCTCCCTTCATTGGTGGAAGGAGGGCAGGGAGAGGGGAGAAAGAGGTGCCGAAAGGGCAGCTTGGCTCCCGCCTGTACCGGGATCGGGAGGACATCGCCGGAGCCAAGACGGCCCTGGCGGCAAGGGAGCCGGGGAAGAGGAGGGCGGAGGAGGAGGAAGAGCAGCGGAGGAAAGGATCACAGTCTCTGTGCATGGCTGCGATCCTTTCCCCTGCGCTTCCTCCTCCTCCTCCGCCCCCTCCTCCCTCGCTCCCTTGCCGCCAGGGGCCGTCCTGGCTCCGCCCGATGTCCTCCCGATCCCGCCACAGGTGGGCCAAGCTGCCCTTTCCCCGGGCACCTCTTTCTCCTCCTCTCCCTGCCCTCCTTCCACCAATGAAGGGAGGAGTGCGGGGCGAGAAGGAGAAAGAGCTGGCCGGGAAAAGGTCAGCTTCCCTCCCGCCTCCACTGGGAGGGAAGACACCAAACACACACATATATATACACATACACACACACACATACACATATATATATACACACACATACATATATATATACACACACATATATATACACACACATATATACACACAAATATACACACACACATCCACACATACAAACACATATACACAGACATACACATATACACATACACATACACACACATACACATATATATATACACACACATATATACACACATACATACACATGTATACACATACACATATAAACACACATATATACACACACATACACATATACACAGACATATACACAGACATCTACACACATACACACATATATACACACACATACACATATATATACACACATATATACACACACATATATATACACACATATATACACACAAACACATATATACACACATATACACACACATCCACACATACAAACACATATACACACACATACACACACATATAAACACACATACATATATATACACACACACATATATATACACACATATATACACATATATACACACACATATATACACACACATACATACACACAAACATACACATATATATACACACACAAAACACATGCCCACATCATTTCCAACCCTTACCCAGACTGCCTCGCATCTCCTAAATAGGGCACAGCAACGCGTGCCGGGTTCAGCTAGTTTTATATAGATTTAACATTTAATTTGTAGGAACAAATTAGAACAAATTCAAATGGAAACAAATTCAAATGTATAACTGGCACAGCACCAGTATAATTTTCTTGTTAGAACTCATGGGATGAATGTTCTCTTTTGGTCTTACTATAATGTCTTTGATAAACTCTTGTTGGGCATAATGTTCAGACACCTAGTGGTCAGTTAACACCACGTTGTTCCAGTTATGTGGTTGGTATTGAAATTTATTTGAATGCTGTATTAGTTAGACAGTGTATAAGTTCTTCAGGACTTCTTTTCATAACTTTCTATATCACTAATCATGATATCCTTTTGGTTCGGTAGCCTATGATGGCTCTTTAGAATCTCATTTTACAGTAGTTCCACTATAAGAAAGGTTTTCATTGTGGCATATTGCTGTAAATTATTTTGCAGTGTTCTGTCATGTGTCCTCTGTTGCTCAGCATCTCCATCTATTGCTCAGCATCTCTATTGAACCACCAGATAATGTCTCAAAATTTAGTGTATGACACCATGAATATACAGATAACGTCGTCTGTATTTTTTCATGTTCTAGGGAAGCTGTACAGGAGAGGTGGGCAACATACAATATATTGCACTGTATACAGCTCTAGTAAAAAGTCCTATGTTGCTATTTGATTTTATAATGTCAGAAAAAGTAAACAACATCTTGAAAATTCAGTCACATGGCATTGCAAAGAGAAACAGATTAACTTTAAAGGAACATTTTTTCTAAAATATATAAAAAAGAAACATGTGCTGCCGGTATACCTGATTCACAAATGGATTTGTATTACTGGGTGTGAATTCTTGTAAATGACATGCAGGAGCTTGTAAATGACATGCATGAGAAATGATGCTTTTAAAGTGCAAATGTTCCCTGCTTTTCATTTTCATGCTGGCAAATCAGCAATCGCAGCACAGTTTTCATTTTCATGATGGCACATTTTCATGATGACAACCCCCACCTGCACATGGGTTCTTAAGTGTTCAAATAGTTCCCAGATTGGTGTAGGTTGTCTGCAGAGGTTTTGAATAGTGGGGAATCAGTTATGGGCTAGAAATGAGCTGTAATGTAAAAGAAACCAAGATAGAAGTCTGAAGTAGTGAATTCCAAGTATTTGAGGAGAAATTTCTGATAAGATCACTGTGATGGGTTTACTGGTTTGAGGGGGTGTGTGCAGGGGGAGGAGAGCTCTTCCAAGCACTACTCTCTGTAGGATCTTACAGGCTAAAAATACTTCTTCAGAAAACTGTGTCCTTTGGTAGTGCTCTTGGAAAAGCTTCACACACATGAAAAATCTAAACATAATCAAAAGCTTAAAATTGCAAGGAAACCAAGATAATACATTGAAGTGGGTAAGAAAACATTTTGCCCTGATGATTACAGCTTCAGTCAAATTTCTCTGAGGTCGGGTGTTCAAGCCAGCAAGCACCACTGAAAAGGAAAGCTTCACCCGAAATCCTACACATTGGAGTTCCCCTGATAGAGAAGTCTGAATAAGAGCTTTCTCTGAGAATTTTAATTCATGAACAGGAAAAGGAGAAAGCCTCCTTTAGGTATTTAGATCCTGAGCAATTGTAAATAGCACCAGCATCCTGAATTGGGCAAGAAAGCAGCTCAGGTAACTTTTCAAACAGTGTTAATATTTTCTTTTATGGTTGTACCAGTTGAAATTTTAATATCATTAAATCCTGGGATTTGTAGTTTGGTGAGACATCAGAACTCTTTGGCAGAAAAGGCTAAAGACCTTGTAAAATCAAAACGACATCTCTAGAAAAATATTTACTTTTGCAATTTATTGGTGCAGGTAAGTGTGGTGTAATGGTTTAACTCTTGGACTGGGTGACATTGGGCAAGTTACGCACTCTCAGCCTTGGAGGAGGGTAAGGGCAAACTACCTTGTGGTAGGTTCACGTTAGGGTCACATTAGTAATGACCTGAAGGCATTCAACAACAGAAAGTATTACTTTTTTGTTGTTCCTTTTTTCTTTCTTAACACCAATTTTATTTTTGTTCTGTGCATTATTTTAACACTAGGTACAATTCAGTACAATAGTTTTTTGACATAGAGAAATGATGCTTATTTACAGAATCACTGTGAAGGAAATGAAATGTAATATGTTTGGATTGAGGAAGGAAGTTTTCCCTGTCACTGACTCATTTCTGTAGGTACTATACATGATACCTGGCCTAGCTCATTCATTTGAATAAACTAGGTAATTTTTTTCTTTGTGAGCACCTTAACGTGGCATGCTGTTTTCACTTTCTTGTGAAGAGTTATGGATTTATTGAGACAGTTTTGGTGATAAGATGAAGAGTACCATGCTTGCTATATTATCTTGATACAAGGAACTGAGTTTGATACCCTTCAGTGCCTTTGATAATTATCTCTCTGATGTTCAGTACTGAATGTGTATTTTTTGCTTACTCTTTACATTGTGTTAAAGTAATTGCTTAGCTTTTATAAATTTAAAGAGACATTTGACACTGCTGCTGAATGGTGTGATAAATAAATTAGGGTTGTCTCAAATAATTTAGAGTTATGTTATAGCTTAAGAAAACAAGAGATGATAATTGTGTAAGGATAAATATTGTTTTTCAGATGTAAGTTTTGTTTGACTTTTTGTTGATTTATGTTTTTCTTATTCTGTTTTGTTCTGTTCTGATTGTTATATGTTCATTGCTTTCATTGTATTTTAAGTGAAACTCAATCAAAACTACTTTTAAAAAACCATGATAAACAAATAAACAAAAAAAGCACCCCACTTTTCGTCAAACATGAATCTTGTTTCCAGTTCTTCCTATTGGAATGGAATGGGATGGAATGGGATGTCATTCCTCAAACTGGAGAGCTGAAAAATGGTGAGCCCAATCAGGCTAGGAAAATGCAAACATTGGTCAGGCACTGAAGGAGAGGGCTCTGTGGAAATAATAGATGGTGGAAGTGTTGGGAACCTAATTCTGACAACATTTAATGTATGAACAGGGAGTTAAGAGAGGATATTGGAAATTGTGGGAAAGAATTATTTAGGTGAGTGGAAAAAAGTAAAAACTGATGAGCACTCAATAGCAAATACTGTATTTCATTGCATAATAGTTGCTTCTTCTTCATGTGGTCTGTGAAATGCACACAAATGGGTTTACTCCGCGCATGCGCCAGAATCTCGGACATACTAGCTAAAGATAAAGATTTACATATGCCCCTCCCACTCCCCGCCCCCCCCTCATCCCCTGATTGAGCTACCTCGGCAGTTCCTTTTTCCGCCTAGCCAGCGAAGGATCTCCAACTGCTAGCTCCTGGTTAAGTCCACGGATTGCCTTGACTATCAGATAAGATAATGTCTTCCCTTTCTTTTAAAAAGTGCTCTGACTGTGGAGCAACTTTGCCTCAAGAGGATAGACATCTTAAATGTCTCCTCTGCTTGGGGGAATCCCATATTCTGCTAAACAGCTATTTAAGTAGGCAAATAAATCAATACAACAGTAGTGATAAAATCAATCAATTCATTGGGTTGCAAAAAAATTTCCCATTGTGGAGACTAATCTGTTACTTTTTGCAACCCAATGAATTGATTGATTTTATCACTACTGTTGTATTGATTTATTTGCCTACTTAAATAGCTGTTTAGCATTACACTACGGTGCTGCCCATTGCTTTTGTCTATGGAATCCCATATTCCCCAGACCTGCAAGATCTGCAGGTCCTTCTCTAGTAGAGCCCTGAAGAGCAGAGACTCTAGGCTCAAGGCCGCTCTTTTTGAGCAGTCTTTATTTTCCACAGAGACTGGGCTCTCTCGCTCTTCAAGCCAGCCTTCTCTGCCTTCTGCCTCGTTGAATCCCACTCTGAGTGCCTCTACTGAAAGTGCCATTCGTGAGTTGGCCTCTGATTCTGTCAGTGAGCCGCTCCGAAAAAAGAAACAGAAAGCCTCTAAGTCTGCCATCAGACCGAAAGAAAAATCCAAAGAGGCCATGGCACAGAAAATACCAAGGCTCCTGGCCAGCTCTGTGCCTCCCAGTCCTTGCCTGCCCCTGTTGATAGACACGCTGCAACTTCTTGAGGGCAATGGGAATGAAGATGAGGCTTTGGGGGTTGAAAACCCTCCCCAACTCCCCCCGACCCAGCTCTTTTCAGAGCTCGTTTTCTCTCCTGTCCCTTCCCCTTCTCCTGTTCAAGCACCCCCCCTCACCTCCGGTGACCGAGGCGCTTCTTCTGGAGGAGAGCAGCACCACGCGGTCTGCATCTCCTCCTTGGCAACCGGCTCTCCTTTTCCCGCCTTTGCGCCCGGATGCGCGCAAATCCCCGGAGCACCGCGCAGTCGCGCGGCGCTCTCCTCTTGCCCAGCCAGCTGTTCTCGAGCGCTCCAGGTCCCGGAGCCCGCTCAAAGAGGCTCCCGGTGACCGGAGCTACCCTTGGGAGCCTCCATACGGCTACCAGGGATATCCCCCCCATTACCCCCCTCCCTTCCCTTATTACCACCCATTCTACCCTCCTGAGCCTTTCCACTCCCCGGATCCCTACCAGTATCTGTGGGGGCCCCCTCCTATCCCCAGCAATCCGTGGCACCTCCTCCTCTTCCTCCAGCCCCTCCAGCCCCCTCAGCCCCTCCCACTCAAGCCCCTGTTCTCCCAGCTGTTCTTCCTGCCCAATCCCCTCCCCACCTTCCAGATGATGAAGTGGATATGGAGTCCTCTTCTGATGCGACTCCCCTTCCTTCCTTGCCTGAGCCTGAGGCTGATCCTCAGCAGGCGGAAGAGTATAAAAAATTATCTGCACTACTGATTAGGCTGGCTAGATCACTTGGCATACAGCCCCCTCAGTCTGAAGATGTGGTCCAAGACCCCTATTTTACATCTGCTGATCAGCAGCAATCACAGCAGTCCACTATATTGCCTACTATCCCCTATTTAGTAAAACTTTTGAAGGTTTCTGGAGTTGTCCCGGCTTCTGTGCCAAGCACATCCAAGCGGGCAGAAAATCTTTATAGGATTGACCTGTCCACCACCCCATGGTTGGCCAGGCTTCCGAAGGTTAACTCAATAGTGACCGATGCTCAGCCTAAGCCGCTTCAGAATAATCAGAATGCCCCCTCTGATAAAGAAGGCAGGAAGCTTGATGCTATGGCTAAAAAGTTTTATGCCTCAGCGTGCCTTTCAGGCAGGATGGCACATTATGGCGTCTATATGAGCGTCTATCAATCCTATCTGTGGAACAAGATAGGCCCATACTTGGATCTGCTCCCCACCTCTGATCAGCCCATGGCTAAGGCCTTCCACCAGGAAGCCCTCACTGGCCACCCTTCAAAAGGACTTGGCCAAACATGGGGCGGATACCTCAGGCAAACTGATCGCTGGGTCAGTTGCCCTTAGGAGACATGCTTGGCTGAGATCCGCAGCATTGTCGTCCAATCAACGCTCTCTAATAGAGAATCTGCCCATGGATGAGGCTGGTCTGTTCAACCCTGAAACAGACTCTCAATTGGAGCATTCTCACAAGATGAAGCAAACCTTGAGCAAGTATGGCCAGCAATCCTACCAACCCTATCAACAATATAGACAGCGTTGGCGCCCCTATTACTACCAGCAGCCCTTTCGCGGATACTACAACTGTGCTCCATACAGAGGAGGGCAACGGCCACAGTTCCCCTCACAGGGATACAAGCGACCAGGTGCTCCGTTCAGGGGTCAGTATCGAGGTGGCAGAGCTTCAGACAATAGGAAGCGCCGCTTCTAGTTTGTTTTTTGATAGGCTTCGCCCTTTTTTCCCAGTTTGGCAGTCCATCACCACTGATAAGTGGGTTTTGGACATTGTTCACCGAGGTTATGCCATAGAGTTCGATTCCCTTCCCCCTCCCGGGAAACCTTTATCTACCCAGTCGTCTCCTGCTTTGTTGGAAGAAATTGATTCCCTACTTCTTAAAGGAGCCGTTTCCCCTACCCCATCCCACTGCCTCCGGTTTTGCTTTTTTTCCAGGTATTTTCTCGTAGATAAAAGGGATGGTGGTCTCCGGCCCATTTTGGACCTCCGGGGAATTAACCAATTCATCACACCACGCAAATTTAGGATGGTCACTCTCCCCTCCATCCTCCCTTTCATTCCGAAGGGAGCCTGGATGGCCACTGTTGACCTTAAAGACACTTACTTCCATATTTCAATCAGACAGTCCCACAGGAAGTACCTCACCTTCATGGTGGACGATACTCCATATTATTTTAATGTCCTTCCCTTCGGCCTCTCCACGGCCCCGAGGACTTTTACTAAGTGTATGGCGGTCGTCGCCTCCCACCTGCGCCAACAGGGCGTTACCGTGTTCCCTTATCTGGATGACTGGCTTTTCTGCTCTGGGTCATGTGACCAATTGTCATCTGACGTCAATTACACATTGTCTCTCTTACAGAGCCTGGGTCTTGTGGTCAACCGAGAAAAGTCTCACCTATCACCTTCCCGGACGGTGCAGTTCATAGGTGCAGTAATAGACTCTGTATCCCAGAGGGCTTACCTCCCAGAGGATCGGTTTCTCAATTTATGCCAATCTATCCAGGCCATCCAAACCACCCACCGATGTTCTGCCTGGGCCGTTCAATCTCTCCTTGGCCATATGGCCTCCACCACGAACGTGACCGCGTTCGCCAGCCTCCACCTCCGGCCCCTCCAAGCGTGGTTCCTTTCTGTGTTCCAGCCCAGCCTGGACAGCCAGACCATGACCCTTCATCCCCCCACCCATGTCCTACAGTCCCTCTCATGGTGGACAAACAGGTCCAATGTCTGCTCAGGCCTCCCATTCTCCCCCCCTCAGCCGTCCTTGACTCTGACAACAGACGCAACCTCCCCCGGGTGGGCGCTCACCTTCAAGACCTGACCATCAGCGGCCGCTGGTCTCCCGCCGAGAAGAAGCTCCACATCAACGCCCTGGAGCTCATAGCGGTGGAGAAAGCCCTCCGGTCATTTGTGGCCCTAGTCTCCGACAATGTCATTCAGGTCCTCACGGACAACACTTCAGTAAAATATTACATCAACAAGCAGGGGGCACCCGCTCCCCTCTCTCTCTCCATATCCCTCCGGATATGGGAATGGTGCATTCATCACAACACATTTCTCCTGGCGGTCCACCTTCCAGGCCTACAGAACACCCTAGCCGACTCACTGAGCAGGACTTCGTCCACCACTCACGAGTGGCAGCTCAGCCCCCGCCACTTCCTCTCACTGATCAGGCGCTGGGGCACTCCTCAGTTAGACCTGTTTGCATCACACCTCAACACTCACTGCCTCACTTATTGCGCGAGACTCCACCCTCGCGCATCCCCAGACTGTCTAGGAGACGCATTTCTTTACCACTGGTCCCCGGGACTCCTCTATGCCTTCCCTCCCCTTCCACTACTGCCCAGGGTGGTCGCAAAGCTCCTGTCCGACAACTCGGATTGCATCCTACTGGCGCTGTGGTGGCCCCGTCAACCATGGTTCACACCCCTTCTCCAAGCCTCTCAGGGAGACTTCCTCTGTCTTCCTCTGGACCCCGACCTCCTCTCCCTACAACAGGGCCTCGTTCTCCATCCAGACCTTCCATCTCTTCACCTTACAGCGTGGAGGATCAGGCCTTGTCCCACCTCTCCGACCCCGTCTGCCTAATAATTCAGGCGGCCCAGAAGGTCTCTACCAGGAAGGCTTACACTTACAAGTGGAACAAGTTCCGTGAGTTTGTCCAGCCACTGGGTCATTCACCACAGTCGGCCCCTACATCCGTTGTCCTTGACTTCCTTATCCACCTCTCCACTAAAGGTTTTTCCCTATCTTCCATCAAATGTTACTTAGCCTCCCTCTCCTGGTACAGGAAAAAATTTGGCCTCCCGTCCCTTTTTCAAGACCCACTAGTGGGTGTATTTTTACAGGGATACAAGAAGTCGTTTCCCCCTGTTTCTCCTCCACCACCATCTTGGAGCTTGGAGTTGGTCCTCTCTCAACTTTCCAAACCTCCTTTCGAACCCATGTCAACATGTCACATCTCCCACTTGTCATGGAAAACGGCCTTTCTCGTGGCCATCACTTCAGCCAGAAGGGCTAGTGAGATCACAGCTCTTCGGTCTGATCCCCCGTTCATTCGGTTCCATGAAGACAAAGTGGTCCTCCGGACGGATGTCATTTTTCTTCCCAAAGTTTTTTCCCATTTCCATAGGACCCAGGACATTGTCCTTCCAGCCTTTTTTCCCAACCCCTCATCTCCCCTGGAGATTGCCCTTCACTCCCTTGATGTTAAAAGGGCCTTGTCCTATTACATACATCGGACAGCCCCATATAGGAAATCCCCTAAGTTGTTCCTTAAATATAGGGAAGACTCCCTAGGTCTCCCCCTCACTTCCCAACGTTTGGCTTCTTGGATAGTCCTGGCAATCTGATTGGCTTATCAGTTAGCCCATAAGGAATTGCCTGTTGGTGTTAAAGCCCATTCCACAAGGGCAGTTTCAACATACCAAGCGTTTTTGCGGGGTGTTCCTGTTGAACAAATTTGCAAGGCTGCTATTTGGCTGAACCCCTCGACGTTTACAGCCCATTACAAGCTCGACGTTCTCGCAAAGAAGGATGCATCCTTTGGCAGAGCCGTCCTGTTTTCCTGTGTGGCATGACCCACCTCCAAGGTAAATAAGCTTGCTAAGTCACCCATCTGTGTGCATTTCACAGACCACACGAAGAAGGTTAGGTTGCTTACCTGTAACCGTGTTTCTTCGAGTGTAAGGTCTGTGAAATGCACACAAATCCCGCCCCGTCCTCCCTCTTTGTCTTGCCTCGTTCTGCTGCTGTCTGGCGGCATGGACCTGCCGTGGTAGCTCAATCAGGGGATGGGGGGGGGCGGGGAGTGGGAGGGGCATATGTAAATCTTTATCTTTAGCTAGTATGTCCGAGATCCTGGCGCATGCGCGGAGTAAACCCATTTGTGTGGATTTCACAGACCTTACACTCGAAGAAACACGGTTACAGGTAAGCAACCTAACCATTTTTATCAATCATTCAATTAAACTGTATTTATATCCCGCCCCATCTCCCCATGGGGACTCAGGGCGGCTTACAATATGAAGGCAACCATTCGATGCCTCAAAACTAATAAGCAATAAATTGAACAATAAATAAACAATATAAGCATTCTATCATAAAACAAATCATAATAACTAATAAAATAAAGCACTTTCCACAACAACATTTTATGCCCCTTTTTTCAGAAAAAAGTGGGTGTGACTACTGCACAAAAAGAAAATTGTGCCTTAGGTGAAGTCAAATCTTAGAAAAGCTATTTTGATTACTTTGAAAATAACTAGGACAATGTAGTATCTTTCTCATGAGTGACTACAGATGGCATATCAACTGAAATAGGTGAAATTCTATGCCATCGGACATCTTTAAACAAAGTGAGATCCAAGTACAAATTATAATTGTCTAGCAAGAGCTAAATACCACATCTTTTTGTAAACAAAGTGACCAAAACACCAACAAAGTTTTAAAAGATTGATTTAATCCAGGGTTTTTCTTCCAGGGTCTCCTGGAACTTTAGGATTTATGTGAGAGGTCACTAACGTTCCTTGAGAGATTGCGATTGAGAAAAAACACAGTAAAAAGGTTGGGAAATGTTAATTTACTCTCATCATTTGAAACTTTGGTAATGGAGTTTTAGTATTATGTGAACAATTGATAAAGAATTTCACAGTTTGTCTGTTTCCACATTTCTAATATTTCTGTTTTATACATCAGTCCCTCAGGAGCTTTCACATTAACATGAATACATGGTAATCCTTGCTTGTTGTTAGGAGTAGTACACAAACCGAGGCCAAAAATTACTCTTCTTTTTATATTCAGTACCTTGATTAATACTAGATTTAATTTTCTAGTTCAGTAATTGACATGGTTCTGAATCTGTAATCCTTTGTCAGATAATCCTCTCTGCTACTAACACCTAATGAATTTTTTTCATTTATGATGTTGTGTTTAGCACAAAGTGTTAGTAGTCTACAACGTTGCTAGAATTTAATAGGCTTCAAACATTATGGATATGGAGTTGATATTTTAGTTTTCTGAATCTGAAGGTAGATTTGCTGAAAATATATTGGAAATGTATTTAATATATTAAAAGCATGGACAAGTTGCTGTGAAACAAATGTAATTGTCTTGGGGCATTTCACATTAAGTCCATAGAATATGTTGTTGAGACATTTATTTTTTTACACTGGGATTAGTATTGATTGAACAAAGTGTACATTTCATGAAATATAAATTGTGATAAACTATATTAACCATGACATTGTATTGTCAAAGGTTTTCATGGCCAGAATCATTGGGTTGTTGTAGGTTTTTTGGGTTGTATGGCCATGTTCTAGAAGCATTCTCTCCTGATGTTTCGTCTGCATCTGTGGCAGGGAACCTCAGAGGTTGTGATCTCACAACCTCTGAGGATGCCTGTCACAGATGCAGGCAAAACATCAGGAGAGAATGCTTCTAGAACATGGCCATACAGCCCAAAAAAACCTACAATAACCCAACCATGACATTGTGAAAACTTGAGTGAAGAATCATTAAATAGTTTTTTTTCATGTTCAGTTGCTGTGATAGTTTGAATTAGTTTGTTGGCAGCCATTTACTTTGACCAACTGCCTTGTTTCTGAAAAAAAGTAGTAGAAGCTGCCAACGACTAGTTTTAAAAAATGGATATCTTTGCTAAGTATGATGACCTGATGCAGTATTGAATTTTGGTTTTGCTGCCTTTAACATGACCTTAGAAGTAAGTCCTCAGTAGACTGTCCACTTTTAAAAACTTCCTGTTTACCTTACTGGTGCATAGCTAACTAGATCATGGTTCCCTTCACAGTGATACCCTGAAAGAAATAAATGAACCAGTTTCCAATTCATTAAACAGTATGGACATTTGAGACAATTTTCTTTCATTCTCTCAGGTCGTGTAAGCCTTTTCCAAGATAGCTGGCATTTAAGTGTTAAATTTGAAAGTCTCACTTCGAGTTTTTCAGAAACTCGCCAAAATGTTTACTGCTCATTTCCCAGCATTTTTTGCTACTCTTCTTTCAACACTGTCATGATGTAGATCTGGGTTCCAGAAACCCCTTTTCTTTATCTCACAGAAGTCCCAATTAGTGTGACTGGTGATAGGATATTGAGGAAACTATAGCCCAAAACATCTGGAGGAGTTAACCCACCCCTGCTGTGGAATGAACAAGAAAGAGAATCAAAATGCAAGGGGGTTGCAAACAGGAGCTGGCATAGGTCATCATAAGCAGGTTTTCCTCCCATCTTTAAGACCAATGGGCTAAACCTTGCTCCAGCAGGACTCCTGACCGAAAGGTTGGTGGTTTGTAACTGGGGAAAGGGGTGAGCTCCCATATGTCAGCTCTAGCTTCTCATTTGGGGACATGAGAGAAGCCTTCCACAGGATGGTCAAACATCCAGGCGTCCCCTGGGCAACGTCCTTGCAGATGGCCAATTCTCCCACACCAGAAGTGACTTGCAGTTTCTCAAGTTGCCCCTGGCACACAAAAAAACCCAAAAAACTTTTACCAAAGGAACATAGAGAAAATAAATTGCTGCACTTGGAGGCAATGTTAGGAAGAAGACAAAACATGCTTTGTCCTATCTGCTTGGCTACTTTGCATACTTTTTCTCTGCGTAAATTCTGCTTTTCATAATGGAAAGCAATTTATTACCAGGCATGTTCATCAAATATACAGTTGAAAGGTACACAACATATTCTTGGCTGCATCAACAGGACAATCAGTTCTGGACACCACATTTCAAGAAATATATTAACAAATTGGATAATGTCAAAAGATCAATGTCTAAGCCAGTGGTTCTCAACCTGTGGGTCCCCAGGTGTCTTGGCCTGCAATTCCCAGAAATCCCAGTAAATTTACCAGCTGTTAGGATTTCTGGGAGTTGAAAGCCAAAACATCTGGGGACCCACAGGTTGAGAACCACTGGTCTAAGCTAAGCAAAGATCTGGAAATCAAGCCTTATGAAAAATGACTTAGATAGCTGTCTGAATTATTCTGAATTATTTTGAGTGTACTTTACTATAATTTCCACAAAAAGTGCCCACTGAAAGCCTACTTAGTTTACTACTTTTTTTGCTATTGATTTATTTGAAACAAAACTATTTTGTGTAATTATGGCAAAAATATTGTGCTATAAAGAGACTTTTCTTCTAACCAACCACTAGATCAGAATGGGGTCATATAGAGTATTTGACTCATATACTTAATGTTTATTATCTGTTTCTCACATTCCATTAAACGTCAGGCTATCAGATTAATATCTGCTAGCGGCATGTGTATATTGTGTGTGCTTTATTTATTATCATTATGATTTTATTCTTTTATATCCCAACATTCTCCCGATATTGAGACTTAAAACAGCATACATATTGAAAAAATGCAGATTAAAGGCTATAGAAAAACATCAATAAAATATGAATATAAAACTATTTAAAACTATATGTTACAAGCATTAAAATACAGTTAAAGATTATATACAAACCATAAAAACAGCATCCTACAATATTAAAAGGCAGTCTCAGTCAGTTTCTACAAACTTAATGCCATGAAATATTTTCATATTGTCTGGTTAACAGGGAATAAGGACAGAACCACCCCAGTTTTGCTAGGGACGGATTCTAAAATCAGGGAGCAATACCTTTATTTTACTCTATTTTTATTATTATTACACTTATTGTTTTACTTGATTTATTATTATTACATTTATTATTTTACTATATATATTATTGTTATTATTGCAATTATTTTACTCTATCATTACTGTTATTACATTTTTATTATTTTAATCTATTTTATTACATTTATTATTTTACTCTTAATTATTATTGGAAAGATACATAAGCACATTTACATTGAAGAAGGTTAGAATAATAATTTAATCAGAGTTGGACAGTCTTAATCTTAAATTACAGTTTAATGTATATATTCAAAAATATTTAATCTACTGATGCCTCAGTTAATGTTGGCATCTATTTTTATTTTGAAATTTACTAATAGCTGCTTCATTTCCCACCCTCAACTTATACTCGAGTCAATATGTTTTCCCAGTTTTTTGTGGTACGATTAGGTGCCTTGGCTTATATTTGGGTTGGCTTATACTTGAGTATATATGGGAGCTACCACTGGATAAGATAGCATGGACTATGCAACATCTGTTAAGTGCCATGTAATTTCGATCTTTTAGAAAAAGTGCATTATAATATGCAATGTAGTGCATAATTATATGGCATGGGATGTGAATTGTATTGTCCTGGTTGTTAAATATGATGAGTGATGCTGTGATTGCTCACACTGGAGAAAGTTAGATGATGCTAGTTTACATAGTGTAATTTAGTGGTGGTAGTAATAGGCTCTTGGGAACTAGGTTTGAATCCCTGCTCAACTATTGGATCACGGGGTAACCTTGGACAAGTTCTCTGAGCATCAGGAAGGAAAAGGCAACCCTCCTCCCTGAACAAAATATTTTCTTAAAAATCATTGGTATAGGTACATTTTAGGACCACCATCAGTTAGAAATTTTTAGAAACATTAATGTATAATTTTGAATTTGAGTGCTTTGTGAATCATGCAGTAAGACAGTGGATAGTATTATGCTACATTTTCGGATAAGTTTATGATTCTGTGATACAGAGTACTTGAAAGTAAGTCCCATTCAACTTAATGCCTGATTGCTCTACTTAGCTGGTAGACTCTGTGAAATACAGAGAGGGGGGGCATATTCAGCAGCCTTTTCTATTTTAGGAAAATCAAGCTCCAGTCTATACAATGGCTATGACCACATTGAATAAAACTAGAAATAGAACTGATGGTGAAGATTGAAATTTGTAATTGTCCCTCATTTTAAAAGCCTGCTTTTACGAAATCAGGATCTAATATGCAGCAATGGTTCCACCCAGTGGTTATTCTATAGCTATGCATTATGACTTTTCTAGTCTTTATTTCACACAAGAATTCTTTAGTCTAACATTTGATTAGAATATAAAGTGCTAGAATATTGCAGGGTTTTGAGCATTGTATCGTATTCTGACTTAGTTTACCAGTTTGTCTTTCAAACCATTCAAAATTATTTTGAGTGGTACTGTGGAATGATCTGCAGAAGTACTTGTTGAATATACTGTAAATGCAGACGATTATGTATAATGGTAAATTAATTTTTCAGTAAGTTAATTTTATTGAAATATTAAACCAAGAGTAATAGTTTGACAAATTAAGCCAGCAACTTGTACACATGAGAAGAAGGAGTAGTCCACAGAGATTTACATAATCTCTATATTCATTGTCTAGGATACATTGAATGCAACTCTGGAAAGTTTCCTGAATTTAAGTTGAGGTTCAGTAAGTGTGAGAAGGTGCGACAACTGAAAAATGATGTTGCAAATGCTGAATTGGATACATTGTCATGTAAATCTATTATATAAAGGGGTTCCCGTCATGGAACGACCGTCCCAAACAGAGAAACCTTACAACGCAGAAACACCAAACTTGCCAACAGAAATAGGCCTCAAGCAAGGTAGGTTTGTAGCAAAGAAACTTTCCCCCCCCAAACCTAAAAGGCCCCCAAAACAACGAGTAAAAAAAACCTACATTTCCCAGCATCCTCCGGGGCTGCCAACGACTCTCCCAGCCTCTACATTCTGACAACATGATTGGCTGCCAATAAGGGCGGATTTGCATAACTCCTGTACTGGCCAGCCAACATGAACATTCCGACCCCTAATAAACTGTCAGAGGAGGATAAGGCAAAGGGCTGAGGCACAAACACCCAATTACCTTCCCACAGAAAATTTACACCCCTACAAATCACAGACCATGCCCAAAATTGACAGTAAGGCTTCATTAACTTAATTTCCCTGACTAGGCCTCACTTAATGGAATGCTGTTTACGCTCTGAATTGACAGTAAGGCTTCATTAACTTGATTCTCCCGACTATGCCTCAGCTCATTGGACATTGTGTATGGCCTGAATTGACAGTAAGGCTTCATTAACTTGCTGTTCCTGACTAGGCCTCAGCTCATGGGACACTGTGTATGGCCTGAATTTACAGTAACGATATATAGGAAGGGGGTACAAGTGGAATCATCACTATGCAAGGTACAAAATACAGTCAAAAGACTAACAATTCATTTTATGCATCATAGCAATATACAAACATATCAAGAAGCCTGGGGCCAAGAGGGACAAATGATCCTTCCTGGTGCAAAGACACTACAGTTCGAAAACATTACATATGCATCAAAATGAGGATCAGCGAACTGCAGGTGGAGGTGGGTGGATCCCAGGTGTGTCTGTGTCAAGCAGGGCAGGATGGTGACAGGAGGCGCTCAGTGCAGGCCCACACGTCTAGGGCGCATGCGCGGACAGGCGCTGTGGCCAGCCGCAGCAGAGCTGGGCGTGGTAGTCCTGTCGGGACGCTCAATAGGCCGAACTGCGCTGTGTGCATGTGCGGGAGACGCTCAATGGCGGCCCGCAAAGGATGTGTGGTAAAGGTAGTTCGGAAAGAAGCTAAGGGCGTCCGTGTGGTAAAGGGTGGATTGGCAAATGCGAAAAAGGTTGAATGGGAAACTGCTGGTCACTCGGTGGGTGAGAGCAGCGGAGGAGAGGTTGCCTGACGGCGGAGCTCACTCCTAAGCCGGCGAAGACCGTTTTCGTCTAAAAGACTTCTTCAGAGGCATAAAGTAGGCATCCTCAAGATAATACATCATCAAGAGTTGTCCAATCTGCGTGGACCGGACCATTCCATCAGCAGGAAATGAGCCATTTCCTGCTGATGGAATGGTCCGTCCTCCACGCAGATTGACAACTCTTGATGATGTATTATCTTTGAGGACGCCTACTTTATGCCTCTGAAGAAGTCTTTTAGGACGAAACGGCCCTTCGCCGGCTTAGGAGTGAGCTCCCGCCGTCAGGCAACCTCTCCTCCGCTGCTCTCACCCACCGAGTGACCAGCAGTTTCCCATTCAACCTTTCGGCATTTGCCAATCCACCCTTTACCACACGGACGCCTCTTAGCTTCTTTCCGAACTACCTTACCACCATCCTTTGCGGGCCGCCATTGAGCGTCTCCCGCACATGCACACAGCGCAGTTCGGCCTATTGAGCGTCCCGACAGGACTACCACGCCCAGTTCTATTTCTGCGGCTGGCCACAGCGCCTGTCCGCGCATGCGCCCCTAGACGTGTGGGCCTGCACTGAGCGTCTCCTGTCACCATCCTGCCCTGCTTGACACAGACACACCTGGGATCCACCCACCTCCACCTGCAGTTCGCTGATCCTCATTTTGATGCATATGTAATGTTTTTCGAACTGTAGTGTCTCTTTGCACCAGGAAGGATCATTTGTCCCTCTTGGCCCCAGGCTTCTTGATATGTTTGTATATTGCTATGATGCATAAAATGAATTGTTAGTCTTTTGACTGTATTTTGTACCTTGCATAGTGGTGATTCCACTTGTACCCCCTTCCTATATATCCCATTGTGGTTGTAAATGCAAATGTATTGATTCATTTATCGCTAATAGATAACTATTTGATATAGTACAGTTTACTGTTTTCATTGATATACCTGAATAGTATTTTCAGTTCCTGAATTTACAGTAACCTACCTTGGCACACAGAGCCCCTATGACCCACGCTACATTCTACTACAGTTTGGAGGAGGGTGGACCATGGATTATGGGACTTGAAGTACCTCCATGGATAATGGGATTTGTAGTACTTCAAAACCCATCATTTCCCACAGACCACTGTGGCCCAGAACCAAGACCGATAAAGACCAAACTTGGCACACAATGCCCCCCATGACCCACACTCCACCCGACTGCAGTTCAGAGGAGGACACACCATGGATAATGGGATTTCAAGTACCTCCACTCACTTCCAAAGTACCCCACCCACACAAGCATCAACCTCTACATCAACACAGCAGACGAAAAGACAAAAAACATTGTATATCCACAAGCTATGCAGAACGCCAGCAACACCACACACCAACAACTCCCCAGGACTTCAACAACCCACCCACCAGAACAACCCACAACGACACAGCCATGGCCCCAACACCACCATAACTAACAACAATTCCAACACTTACATACTCAGACTTTCTCGCATCTCCTAAATAGGGCACAGCAACGCGTGCCGGGTACAGCTAGTAAGTTATAGAATGTTTTTCCAGTTGGGTCATATTGTTTCCATCTTCAAAATGACAAATACAGCTTTTGTGGGTTTTTGTTTGGCTCTTGTTAGGTATATGCTAAACATACATAAAATATAATAAGGGACATTTTATAAGGGACATACATGGTGAGTTATCAGTTTACGTTAGTATAAGATGATCTATTTAACAGGGCTGTCCAACTGCCGGCCCTGCAGGTGTTTTGGACTTCAAATCCCAGAAATCCTAAGAGCTGGTAAACTGGCTAGGATTTGTGGGAGTGGAAGTCCAAGACACCTGCAGGGCCGGCAGTTGGACAGCCCTGTTCTATTACACTCGCAAATGATTATATTAAGACAACATTTCTCTTTCCCTGTTTCCTTTCCATCTGTCATCTGTATATCTGTATCTGTATCTGTATATCTGTATCTGTATACCTTTATAAAACGGAATGTTTGTATGTGTGTATGTGTGTGTGTATGCGGAGGGCGGAAGGGCGGATATGTGGCAGATATTTGCATAAAGTCCTTTGATTGGACAGCCTCGCCACTCCAAAATTCTAAGGCACCAGACAGAGGGCATTGATAGCCACTGATTAGCCAGCAACCCAGAATCCAGGCCTCTACATTCAAACAACAGGATTTCTTCCCACTGAGGGGAAAAAAGCCAGCAACCCAGAGTCCAGGCCTCTACATTCAAACAACAGGATTTCTTCCCACTGAGGGGAAAAAGCCAGCAACCCAGAATCCAGGCCTTTACATTATAACAACAGGATTTCTTCCCACTGAGGGAAAAAGCCAGCAACCCAGAGTCCAGGCCTTTACATTCAAACAACAGGATTTCTTCCCACTGAGGGGAAAAAGCCAGCAACCCAGAGTCCAGGCCTCTACATTCAAACAACAGGATTTCTTCCCACTGAGGGAAAAAAAAAGCCAGCAACCCAGAATCCAGGCCTTTACATTCAAACAACAGGATTTCTTCCCACTGAGGGGAAAAAGCCAGCAACCCAGAGTCCAGGCCTCTACATTCAAACAACAGGATTTCTTCCCACTGAGGGGAAAAAAGCCAGCAACCCAGAATCCAGGCCTTTACATTCAAACAACAGGATTTCTTCCCACTGAGGGGAAAAAAGCCAGCAACCCAGAGTCCAGGCCTTTACATTCAAACAACAGGATTTCTTCCCACTGAGGGGAAAAAGGCCAGCAACCCAGAGTCCAGGCCTTTACATTCAAACAACAGGATTTCTTCCCACTGAGGGGAAAAAAGCCAGCAACCCAGAATCCATTCCATGCAGGCCTTTTCCATTTTTTTTTACTCCTTTCTGTTTTACACCGGTATACTTTCACAGGCCAGGGCGGATATGTGGCAGCCACTTTCACAGGCCAGGGCGGATATGTGGCAGCCACTTTCACAGGCCAGGGCGGATATGTGGCAGCCACTTTCACAGGCCACAGCGACCAGCGCGGGTGATGGACCTGCACCAAACTTGGTACACATAACCCCCTATGACATGACCCACGTATTATGGGATTTGTAGTACTTTCCAAGACTTTGGTTCCCACAGACCACTGAGGCCACCAAAAGGACCAATACAGACCACACTCAGCACACACAGCCCCCATGACTCACTCTACGTTCTGGTGCAGTTGGGAGGAGGGTGGGCCATGGATGATGGGACTTGAAGTGCCTCTACTCACTTCCAAAGTCCGCTGCAACCCTCATCCAATCACTGATCGAGACCAAACTTGCCATACATAACCCCCATGACTGCCTTCACGTCCTGGTGAGGTTTGGGGGAGGACTGACAATGGATGATGGGATTTGTAATACTTTTACACCCCTCTGTTCCCACAGACCACTGTGGCCCCCAACAAACACCGAGAAAGTCCACACTTGGCACACAGAGCCCCAGTGACCCACTCTACATCCTACTGAAGTTTGGAGGGGGACATAACATGGATGATGGGACTTGCAGTACCTTCCCTCACTTTCCAATCCTGCTACAAACCTAATCCAATGAGTGATCAACACCAAATCTGGCACACAGAGCCCTCATGACCCACTCTACAGCCTGGTGCAGTTTACTATGAGACGGACCACGGAAGATGGGAATTGAAGTACCTTCACTCACTTCCGAAAAACAATGCATCCTCATCCATTCACCAATACAGACCAAACTTAGCACACAGAGCCCCCATGACCCTCTCTACATCCTACTACACTTTGGGGGGGGACACACAGAGATGATGGGACTTGCACTACCTTCAGTAATTTCATGATACCACTGCAACTCCCAATAATGATGGATCAAGACTAAACTTGGCACACAGAGCCCCCATGACCCACTCTACATCCTGCTGCACTTCTCAAATGAGAAGTTGTAGATTAGAGACGCCACCAAGCTAGTTGTAGATTAGAGACGCCACCTATTCACATAGTTAATGTGCCACAATTTGTACTGCCTTAGTGCTGTTAGGGAAAATTACCCTAAAATATAGTAGAGCATCCAAAAACAAACACGATACAAAAAGTTGAGCATCAGCTCACAGCATGTGAGGCGTGAAATGCCATGTGATGTGGCTGAAGAGTATTCAGAATTTAGGAGATTTACATGCAGAGTCCAATCTTTAAAAAATCACAAAATGTTTAATTACAATAATTAGAACTAAGTACATTTCTTCGTAGTAAATAACTGAGTCCGAGCTACTCTAACACCCATCTCTTCTAAAGTTTCAAGAGGGGAAAAAACTCAATCACCATATCTCTTTGACACACATTGAGAGAGATCTCAAAGCACACAGCACGTACTCTCTATACTAAAGTGTAAAAACGCAGAAGTCAAAAAGCTTGCAGTAGAAAATAACCAATCATAATGAGAGCAGAAAGAGAGAGAAAAAGATACATTCCCAATTGTCATTCAGGAGACATGGGAGAAGGGAGACCCTTAGTAAACTAACTGTTCCTCGTTGAGGACTTGAGACTTGGGTAATGTGGGTTTGAACTGCAGCAGGTATAACCATAACTTGTTGCATAACTACATATTTTCCTCCTTTTAGTTACTTTTTAAAATAATACATCTAGTGTTGCATATACTTGATTATGAATTAAGATTTTCTATAGCTTACTAATTCTTACATATTTTCTTTTAATAGGTACCTGTCAGATGAAGGAATTGAAGCTTGCACAAATTCATCTGACAAAGTCAACATAAATGACATTATCCTGATTGCACTTAATGTAAGTAGCATTTTTTAACTTTTCAAACTATTCTAAATTTCAGCTGCCATTCATTGTGACAATTTATTCATTAGTTAAATGATAACAGTACAAAATGTAGTACTGTAACGATTAAATATACTAGGAGAAAAATAATTAAGCCAATCTAGAAGATACACAGTTTATATGTTAGGTTTAAAGATAAAATTACTATGGGTTTAGGAGCCTGAATACAATACTTTCTTTACTGTTTGCTTTGTATATTTTTGCCTTTATATATGTTTGATCGATCTAGTTTCAAATTCAAGTTTAACATCCCTTATCTGTATTTCTAAAATATTCAAAAATTGTGCACATGGGTGGCTGAGATAGTTGCTCTCTCATAGTTCAGTGTACACAAACTTGGTTTCATGCACAAAATTAGAACATAAGAACATAAGAAGAGCCATGCTGAATCGGACCTCAGCCCATCTAGTCCAGCATTCTGTATCACACAGTGGCCCCCAGTTGTACACGGGGATCTCGAGCAGAAGGGAGGGCAAAACCCTAACCTGCTCCCGACCCCCCACAACCAGTACCCAGGGAAATCCTGCCTACCTCAACCACTCCGAGGTGGCACTTGAATGTCCTTTTCAGTAACTACCGATACACTTGGTATCCATGAATCTGTCTAATCCTGCCTTGAAGTTGTTCAGGCTGACAGCTGTCACAACCTCTTCTGGAAGTAAATTTCATAACCCAATGACCCTCTGGGTGAAGAAATATTTCCCTTTATTAGTCCTGATTTTCCTACCTTGGAGCTTCAACATTTATTTCCAATGTTGTATAAAATTACATTCAGATTATGGTTATAAGATGTAAAGTAAGATCTCAGTTCCCAGCCAGACCCTAGTTTTCCGAAACTGAACACCTTTAAATTCCCTCATTTTTGATCTGAACATATCTTAGAATTGCCTTAAAGGACTTAAAATTTATAGAGATGCAGGCTCTCTAGGGATTTGGTAAGTCCTCCAGGGCAACCCTGTGGTAACTTCTGGGGGACAGCAAGCCCCAGCCAGCCCAGGCTGCCCCAAAGGCTTCTTTTATTTATGACCCTAAAGGTAACAGCAAGCCCCAGCCAGCCAGTCCACCACAAAAGGGGAGCCTCCATGACTCCCCACAACTCCCTTTTCGGCAAAAGGGAGATGTGTGTGCCTTGGCTCCCCATGCCCTGCGTGCCGATGTTTGCGATTATTTGCCACCACTTGGCATGATTTTTCCTCTTTTGCCATTTTTCCCTGGCAGGGATCGAACTCGGGACCTTCCAGTTCTGGGGGCGGTGCGCTCTCTCAGGGAGTCACCGACTGCTTGGTAGCAATAGCAATTCGGAACTTATACTTATTCACTTCCCAGTGGGAAGCCGGTTCTTCTTTTCCTTTTAGCGGGGCCATTTTGGCCCTGATCTCCCAAAACGTGAAGACATTCCTTCCTTTAGAGTCCCCTAGGATTGATGCGCTAGGGAGTCTGGCTTGCTAAGGTACTTTGGGAAACGACATCTTTTGTGTATATAAAATTTCCCCAAAGGCTCTGTGTTTTTTCCTATGTGTTCCTACTTTCCCATGTGTTATGTTGTCTCATTGTCTTGTGTGCCCCTGAGGCCCCATTCCGTTACGTATGGCAGGAAACAGTGTTCCTGATCCCAAAGAAGTCCTAGGAAATAGGAAATCTGCAAATAGGAATAAACAGATGGATGTGTCTTGAGGGTTGCCTCCAACTCAGTAGAGGAAGCAAATGGATGTCAGGAGAGTTTGGATGTTGCTTTTCTGCTCAAAAGAAGGGGTCAGTCTAGATGTCCCTTGATGGGGTCTGTACTATGATTTCTGTTCTCCACCAATTTTATTTATTTATTTATTTACCATACTTTTATACCGCCCCTCTCAGCCCGAAGTCGACCTCAGGCCACAATATAAAATACAACAAAATATGGGTTGCTTACCTGTAACCGTAGTTTCTTGAGTGGTAAACACTTCCTTGCTGCCCTCAAGCGGCGGAAAATGAGAACTGGCAGTTGGCCCCTCAGGAGGGCTATTTATACTAGCGGGGATGGTGCGCGGGGCCAACTGACAAATTTTATCTCGAGACTTCCGAGCTGCCTGCGCGAGCGCAGGGGATAAACCACTTAGTGCTATTCACAGCTGACCACGAAAAGAAACAATTGATACACAACTATATAAAAAACAATACAATTAACAGTTAAAATTATAAAATTGTAAAAAACAATCTCAGCGTCTCATCAATAGAGTCGATTGCAACGTCAAATTAATTCCATAGGTCTCAGTTAAATGATTATAATTTAACACAGTTTGTGCCACACAAACAAATTTTCTGAAGTAGAACAACTACTTTCAAAGTAAAGACCACCCAATGAAACAGGAAATAACGCTTTCAAAACAGGAACAGATTTTCTTTATTATTAAAAAAAAATGTTTTTTATAACAACTTTGAAAATTCGCCAAAAATCCTGGATAAGTCAAAGGTTATGAATTTTGGTAAACTAACAGTGCTCCATGTGTTTTACCATTGTAGCAAGTTTCATCAGGATTGGTCTAAAAAAATGAGGGACGGAGAATGCCCTGAAGTTTCCCCAGTGCCGGTGCTGTTTTTTTCCCTATTGCACATGCACGTCTGCCATTAGCGAAGCATTTCGGAAGTCTCAGAAAGTTTTGGATTTAAAAATAAATCGGAAGTGACTTTAGAATTGAACCACCAGCATCCGAAAAGAATTTTGAACCATTCTTTTAAATCAACCAATCCTACTGCTTACATAGGGACCTGTTTAAAAGATACATTCACATGTGAAAGTTGTAGGTATAATGGCATTTACCTTCTTCTTTAAAGAATACTCATTTCAAAATATACTAATTCACAGCCAAAGCACTGAAACAAAATAGAAATATAACAAAAAAGTGGAAAAGAATATATATACATTCCTAAGAATATGTACCTTATATATACATGTGTGTAGAACTAAAGCTAAAATTAAACTAATACAGTGTCAGAAAACGCTACATTAAAATATCAACCACTGACTAAAACACAAAAGCATGCCTGAAAAAGTCGAGGAATTGCTATAACCATAGCCACAGATTATTGTATCATTAAATGTCTTTTTGCTCAAAAAGTATGTACACAGTTTTCAGTTTTTTTAAAAAAAATTCAATTGGTTGATCATTTAGGCTGGCGGTTTCGGCTAATTCAGTCACCTTAACAATCAATTGTTTCATTATTAGTTATAGTGTAAAACTGGTATGCAGAATGCAAAAGAAAGAGAAAAAAACATCAAATGCACTCGATTTCAATACTCATCTTTTCTTTGACAAAATTACATTCTCAAAATGAGAGTGCACATTAGATTTGAGTAATATGGTAAATACTTTTCTGGGTTTCAGGGTTATGAAAATTGTTGTGCACATTAGATTCGATGGTGCATTAGACTCATGTAAATACGGTAATACAAATACGTCTGTCCGCCAAACCCACATAAAAAAACCTTATCTTTATATTAATAAATTCGCCTTGCGGCTACTTTAAAATCTACATTTGTCTTCCTTTGTAAATATTCAAATGCAAGTCTTCTTTTTCTAGTTAAATCTTTATTTCCTCCACGAATGCATTTTATTCCACTTGAATATAATCTAATCATATTTCTCTCTAGTCCTTTATAAATAACTCTTCCCCCTCTCCCCTCCATGATTTTGCTATTATTAATCTTGCAGCAATAAAATTGACTAATTTCTACATCTTCTTTACTAATTTTTTCACAAAATAAACCTAAAAGACACATTTCTGGGTTTTTCTTAACTTTCTTAGTAATTATGTAATTTCTTCTTTACTTACCCTTTTCCAGAATTTTGGAGACGTAAAATAGAGAAAGATACTCTCTTCCACACTTGGTGGACTTAGAGGCTGGTAAAAACTTTTGTTAGTGTTTCAATCCATTTTCAAGTTGGAGCTAACACCATTCTTACTGTTATTATCATATAGGAGTAGGTCATATTTATTATCCCCTTCTGTAGCCATAAATGCCCATTTCTGATAGCATTGCAAATTCTATCAGAAATTTGTTTGGATTAATGGATAAATCTCAGACAAATAACTGTTCGTTTTCTTACATGTGGAACCCCCGGTGGCGCAGTGGGTTAAACCACTGAGCTGCTGAACTTGCTTACCGAAAGGTTGCTGGTTCGAATCCGGGGAGTGGGAGGAACTCCCACTGTTAATCCCAGCTTCTGCTAACCTAGCAGTTCAAAAACATGCAAATGTGAGTAGATCAGTCGGTACCGCTCTGGCGGGAAGATAACGACGCTTATGCAGTCAGGCTGGCCACATGACCTTGGAGGGGTCTACGGACAACACTGGTTCTTCGGCTTAGAAATGGAGATGAACATCAATTCCCAGAGTCGGACACGACTGGACTTAATGTCAAGGGAAAACCTTTACCTTTTACCTTTCTTACATGTACACCACTTATAGAGAAAGGAGCCCTCCTTATCTTAACATCTGCAGCTTAGAATTGAAATGTTCTTAGATATTTTTGACAGTTTATTTGGTGTTAGATACCATTTCATACATGTTTTCTTTTGAATTACTGAAGGAAATAACTTTTTTGCCCAAATTTTGGGCCTACTGTATCATGTAATCTTTTACAGGTTCATCTTATTTATAGTTTCAAGAGCTATTTGTACACTCTGAAGTTAAAATGATCATCATTGCTACATACTACTGGATAAAACTTATTTTCTCCAGCCTCTATGGCTAGAGCTCTCTTGAATAAATCTGTCCTAGATTTGTAAATTAGCGAACAAGTTAAGATCTTGCTGTCCTTGAAAAGCATCTGTCTTGAGACATTTGCTTTGCCCGTTACTAAGGAATAGGAGATTACCTTATTGTTTCTAATGACAAACTACATGTTTTTCCCTCCTGGTTTTATCTTGGGAAACAGTATTAACACTATTTTTTATTTTAAATGTAGACAGACTTAAGAGCCATTGGAAAGAAGTTCCTCCCGAGTGACATCAATGGTGGAAAGGTAGAAAAGGTAACACAATTTATTGTTGCTATACTTGTAGTTGTATACTTGGGCTGTTCAGCTATTCTCAACAAGTAGGTGTGTCTTTTTGTCCTGGCCTAGTTGACCAAAGCCCCACCCGTGTTGTTCTCCACAGAATCTACTGACAGTTATTTGACAGTTATCTAGTTTGTTTTGTCTTTTGTTATTTCTTGCTTCCTATCACGTGGCATAGCCTGGCACACAGCACAGATATGGCTTTAAAGTGATCAATGCTATTGATTCATTTAGGATAGTTTTAAGTAAACTTTTTATCTCAACTACTGATTGAGTTTATCAGCAAAATCTTAAATACATAAAGACATATTGAAGCAGAAGGAGAACAGGGAAAAATCCTTTTAAACAAAACCCTTTTCCCTCTCAGGCTGCATTTTCGTGCAGGCAAGCAGGAACGAGGAGGCGGACAACTTGGTTACTTTTCTCAGGAAAGCAGTTTATTCCAGCTACAGCTGTAGGGTGTCTATCTCCTATTGGCATAACAAGATGCAGGAGTAGAACCCCGCCTTCTTCCAGTCATTCAGGTTTTATACAAACAATGGAGTTCGTTTAAGCAATGCCTCCTTCATTCATTCTTACTGGTTAACACTTATGATGAGCATTAATTCTAACCAATTAACAATGCATTAGGTAATCTAATGATTCATTGGCTGTAAGACACTACGCAGTTTATTTGCTGCCCAATTGTTAAAGCTATCTCTATGTGCGTAGCTTGTCCCTATATTTGTTACTTTCTGATAAAACTTTCCCACTGGTCCTGCCAAAATGGGTGTTTTATCAGGCTAACACATGCTAAGTCTTCTAAACCAATCTCTGCCTGGTAAACAAAGTACACATGGTGTTCTTCTAAGCCAATTGTAATGCATCTAGAACAACCAATAAGGTGGCGTCTTCTCCTAAGCCAATCACTGCTGTTCCCTATCGTGCTTGCTAATCCCTGCATTCTTCTCTCTGCTTATGCTTAAGTAGCATTTTCTCCTGACGTTTCTTCTGCAACTCAATGAGTCTCCTTCAATATAGCATATATGGTATTAAAAACTTTTATTTTCCACCTGATGGTTTATCATATAGTTATTGAAATGGCACCAAAACAGGGTTTTTTTTTCCAAATAATATAGCACTATGTACTTGAAGACATTTTAATTTTGTTTTTATGTGGATGTGTGTATGAATTTTCCATTATTTAAATATATTTTTTATTTATTGTGTCAGAAGCAAAGTGACAATACAATTATAATCCATAAATAAACACAAATAAAGTTAAAAACTTGGCATTATACTAAGTTTCCTTTGACCAGAAGCTGGCCATGTCAATTGCTCTGGTGTCACTGTAAGAAAGTTCTCCATTGTGTATGAGGCAGGGATCAGGATGTGTTGTAGTAAGTTATCTGTGGTTTGTTCTTCTCCACACTCACATGTCGTGGACTCCACTTCGTAACCCCATTTCTTAAGATTGGCTCTGCATCTCTTGGTATCAGAGCACAGTCTGTTCAGCACCTTCCAAGTCGCCCAGTCTTCTGTGTCTGCCTAGGAGTGAGTTTCTCATCTGGTATCAGCCACTGATTGAAATTCCGGGTATTAGCCTGCCACTTTTGAACTCTCGCTTGCTGAAGTGTTCCTACAGCTGTAGATCAGTGGTTCCCAACCTTAGATCTTCCAGGTGTTTGGAACATCAACTCCCAGAAATCTCAGCCCTCATACCAGAAGTTAAGAATTGAGGGAACTGAAGTCCAAAACACCTGGAAGACCAACGGTTGCGGTTAGGGTCTGTAGATCTTAGTAAACTATTTATTGATTAAAGATGTTGGCATGCTGGCTGATATCTGAACAAAGGATGGGCTGGAGATGTCAATGCCTTGGACCTTTCTTTACTGGCTACTTCCCGATGGATATCAGGTGGTGCAATACCAGCTAAACAGTATCATTTCTCCAACAGCGTAGGGCATAGACATCCTGTAATAATGCTACATGTCTCATTAAGAGCCACATCCACTGCTTCAACGTGATGTATTCCACACTGGAAATGCATATTCAGCAGCAGCGTACCAAAGCGCAGGGCAGATGTCTTCACTGTGTCTCATTGTGATCACCAGGTTGTGCTAGTCAGCTTTCATATGATATTATTTTTAGGAGCTCCTGGTGGTGCAGTGGGTTAAACCTTGTGCCGGCAGGACTGAAGACCTGACAGGTCGCAGGCTCAAATCTGGGAAGAGTATGGAAGAGCTCCCTCTATCAGCTCCAGCTCCTCACACGGGGACATGAGAGAAGCCTCCCACAAGGATGGTCAAATATCAAAACATCCTAGTGTCCCCTGGGCAATGTCCTTGCAGACGGCCAATTCTCTAACACCAGAAGTGACTTGCAGTTTCTCAAGTCGCGCCTGACACACATTTTTTTTCTAGCACCCACTTTTTGCTTTATAATGAAGCAGTGCTTCTTGTAAGTTAGATCACAGTTCAGAGTAACACCCAGGTATTTTGGTGTGCTGCAATGCTCCAGTGGAGTTCCTTCCAAGGTAATCCTCAGAGATTATCATCAGTGTATAATAATCAAAATTTGGATAAATGTAATTGTCCCATACGTATATTTCTCAGTGCATATAATAAGCTTTTCTCTATGCAATGGTTCCCTACTAGAGTTGGTTAGGTTCGTTTCGGAAAAACCTAAACGTCGTGAAAACCTACTGACTTTGGGCTTCCGAAGCAGTTTTGAACCATGCAGGGAAAATGGGAGGAGCAAATACAAATTTGAACAACTTTCCTTTTTTATTCATAAATATACCATAATGTTCAGATGTCTTCCAAAGTTATTTGAATTTTCACAACTATTAAACAACTTTTGTAAATCCTAACAGTTTTAAAATCTCATGCTTCCCCTCCCTGGGCGATTCAAGGGAGGGATGAGGTGGGTGTGGTTAAGCACAGCCATTGTTGTAGTTAGTGAAGGGCAGGCCCCAATGGTAGATATTGCAAAAAGCCCTGCTGTTAAACTACATTTCCCACACTGCCTTGCTGCTCATTAGCCAAAATGGCCGAGCAGCAATCTTTGTCTAGTGCAGAGGAGGAGGAGGAGGCACCGGACAGCCGCGTCCCCTCCTCCTCATTAAGAACCGAGTCAGGCTGAAGCTCGGCAGCAGGCCTGGGTTTGCCCATACCTGCCTTAGACCTTGCCTCTGGCTGTGGGAAGAAACCCAAGCCTGTCTTTGCACATTATTAGTGACCACAGACCAAGGCTACCCATTTAGGGTGACTTTCACTCTCCGTCCCCACGTTCTCCCCACTCCCAAATCCAGCTAACAACCGGGAGGATCTTCCCCTTCAACAACATGACCCGGGGGAGGAGGAGAAAGAGGAGGGGAGAGGGAACTGAACTGGGGACAGAAAAGAAGGTCTGGTCGGAGAGCAGAAAGCGGAGAGAAGTTGTTTTTCTGCGTCCAGACTTTGCTCAAAGTCATTGTCATCTGGAGCTGCCGCCGCACATCTCCATTTCTCCAAGAAGCAGCAGAAAGGAAAACCATACACTTGGCTGGATCATGCACTGTTCTTGTCTGTGTTATTCATGCTGTTTTTCAGGATGAGGCCTATCCTCCCTTCCCTTTTCCTCTTATCTCTCTTCCTTTCCCCTTTCCTTTTCTTCTCCAAATCCCTGCCCGTTCAGGAAAACATTGGGGGGCATTTTACTAGGTTCCCTAGGTATGTTTAAAGTGGCATACTTTTTTTCTGGGAACTGACAAAATAAACTGAAATGAAGGAGTAAAGGTGAAGTGGCCGAGTGAGTTTTGTAGGACATACAGTGTAAATCCCGCCTGTATATAAAAAAAGGAAGTACATATGTCGTTGGAAACTCACTTGGCAACTTGTTTTCTAGCATATATATATATATATATATATAGAGAGAGAGAGAGAGAGAGAGGGAGGGAGAGAGGGAGGGAGGGAGGGAGGGAGGGAGGGAGGGAGGGAAAGAAAGAAGTGAAATGAAAGCAGCTCCGGAAGGCAGCCTTCAGGTGCCACTTGGCTCCTGCTGCCGGAGGAGGAGGGAGGCTTTTTGGAAATCAAAACAAAAAGAGCTGGAGATGAACTAGTGTTGCACCGTAGACCTTGAAGGATCCCTCAGTAAACCACTTGAGACCATGGTTAAATGCTTTATTTAGAATAAATGAAGAGAGTAAAGTAGATGGAAATATAGTCCAAAGATGCTCTCAAGCATCCAGGTATTGCAAAGCAATAGTCCAAAGGCAAAACAGGATAAAAAGATAAAAAGAGTCTTAATGCCCCAATGGGCTAATCCATGGATAAGTTCTTGGCACAAAGACTTGGCAATCAGAGTTCAAAGGCTGGAAGGCCCAATGGCCCAGGCAAGGTTCCGTGAAGGCTTGGCTTGATCTAAACGTTGGCGAGAGATGACCCACATCTCTCAGACCTAACTTAAATAGGTCTCACAGGCTTTGATCCTTTCGACGCAAGGTGCGTCAGAACTTGGTTCTCATGAGCTGATCCCCAGCTGGGCTTTCTCAAGCCTGCCGCATCAGAATGGAATGTCAACTCATTAACACTTGCACCTGGATGGAAATGAGTTAACCCGCTTCCACTTTCCCAGTGCTCCTTATCGGCCCGGGATGGAGCTGAGCTTCCCTTGTCCTTGAACGTGGATTGAACTGGAGGCCTCTCCAGAGGCTGACTTTCTGGCCTAGCTGGAATCTCTGAAACAACATGGCTTTGGCCTGGTTTGACTAAGGAGTCAAGCTGGGGCCTGACACCTAGGAACAAAGTGAAAATAAGTATAATGAAAGAAAAGAGGCTTGCAGACTGCGATTTTCATAGATCCTGGGCTCTGTAGTCCTCTGCTGGGTGTCTGCTGGTGTGTTAATTATGCAGTGTGTTGAGAGATCCTCTCACCTGCCGTTACCCATGGGAAACCTTTACCTCTACTTTGATAATCTGAATTATGTGACAGGAGGAGGCTATGTGACCATCTGTTTTTTCCTACTGCACATGAATGTCTGCTATTAACAACGGTATTCCTAAGTTTTGGAAAATTTTGATTTTTTTAAAAGTCAGATTTGACTTTAGAATTGAACTTCCAGCAATCCGCTACATCCAAAACGAGTTTTGAACTTTTTTTTTATCAGCCAAGCCTATTTGCTACCTTTGGTCCTCCAGGTGTTTTTTGGATTTTAGTTCTCACAATTCCTAACAGCTGGTAAACTGGCTGGAATTTCTGGGAGTTGAAGTCCAAATCATCTGTAAGACCAAAGTTTTGGAATTACTGCACTATAGGATAAAGGTCAGGAAACAGTAGGAATAGTTTTTCATGGAGCTGAAAAGCATGAATTACAAACCTCAACCACAAGATGGCTATGTTTCATTATTTTTGAAACAAATAGGTTATATCTATATTGAACAACAGCAGACCTCATTGTAAATAGAGTTAAAATGTTTGAAATGTGCAAATCATATACATTTGAAGATAAAAAGGAAATGTAATTTTCAATTTGAACCATTTACACACATTTGGAATTTAAACTGTCTTCAATTAGCACTTTTCATGACATTTTTAGTTTATATGAACAATCTTGGTCTTTCCTATGACACACATATGTTTGTGTAGTAAAATTTTGGAGCTGAGCTAATAAAATCGTTGGGTTATGAAGTAAATGTTGAAACAGACAGTATCTGGGTAAGTCCTTGGAATTGAGGACTGGAGTCCTTAGAGAAGAGAAGTTACATAAGGAGACTTTGAACTGAGATGCACTATTAATGTCCAGGTTGATTTTGCATTTTGCACATCTGTGGATATAAGATAAAGACGAGCACTTTGACAGTGCAACCGAGTCTGTGAGCAAAACAAATATTTTGGCAGACCCAAGAATTTGATAGTTTTTATGAAATATTTGGAAAGTTTCAAAGTCAGTTTCCTTGAGCCATGGTAAGAAGTTGGGATGTTTGAAAGAGTCCAGATTACACTATGTAACACATTTTTTGTTTCTGGGTTGTAAATGTCATTTCCTAATTTGTTCTATCATAAAAACATGAGAAAGTTTATTAAACTGCAAAAAAATTTTTGCGGTCCGCACATTAAAAGGTTTAAAACGTCATATTTTCATTTAGGAAAATTACAAAAGCAGTGCATAGACTGAAGGAAATAATAGTATTATCCTCCACCCAAAACTGAAGTTTCTGGAGTATAACAACTACTTTCAAAGTCAGTACCGCACAATTAAACAGGAAATAACACTTTCAAACCAGAAAAAGAAAATATTTCAAATTTTGTTACATAGTGTTATCTTTCCATATACAGAACTAGTTTTCAGTTGTTTGGATTCTGTATAAGTACTCAAAGATTAATCCAGATATGTTTTATGAAAACTAGGCAATATATCCATAGCTAGACAATACTGGATTAATCTTTTACACATAGCCCGCTCATTGTCATTGTGTCTGAATGATTTTATTTTGTTGTATTATTTTATATTGTATACTATATTTCTATGATTTATTTACTTTATCATGTTGCTGTTTTGCGTTTTGGTATTATTTTATTAACTGTTGGGCTTGGCCTCACGTAAGCTGTCCTGAGTCCCCGTTGAGGAGATGGTGGCAGGGTATAAATAAAGGTTATTATTATCCAAAACTGATAATAAAAATACTTTCCCTTACATGGCAATACAACCTAAGAGTTTTAGGCATTCATTTACTCATCTCAAAAGTCAATGAGAACAAGAGTTCTTCTTTTCAGTCAAGTGTATCTAATTCCTCCTTGTGTATGTGATCCCTGAATGTTTTCTAATTTTCAGATTGATTGAAGCAGTGTTTTGTGAACCTTGAAATGATAGACCCATCCTGGCCATAAAGAAGTAGTTGTTATTAGGAATTTAGAAGCTAACATATTAAAAACTCTTTATTGCACCATAAAACCACCTGGACTTGACTTTTGGATGTCCAATTGTAGAGGAACTCTAAGGCTTAAATATACTTGTTATTCCCAGCTAGAGTGCATGCATTGAATCAATTATAGCTTGGCAAGTCAATATTTGTGTCAATTCCGTTGATTCAATGCTTCTTCTCTAGTTGGCTTTAGGAATTTGATTTAGGCCTAAGGGCTGCTTGGAATTCTGAAGGCTTCACATTGTTGTTTTTTAAATAGTTTCTCTCCATTTGGAAAACGTTTATGTGTATTTCAAAACAGTTTTCCTTAGGATTTATCTTGTGTTTATGGTAGGAAACACAAGATAAATCTTGCCAGTGACTTTGTTAAAAAACAACAACATCTTGGGAAGACAGGGTAAGGTAAATTGGTGGTTACTTGACAGAATCTATTCCTATGGTGACACCCAAAATAGAGCAGAGCAAATAAATACTTTTGTCCTTCATTTTCACAGCTAGAAGGTCCCTGTGTTCTGCAGATCCAAAAAGTTCGCAATATAGCTGCACCAAAGGACAATGAGGAATCTCAGGCTGCTCCCAGAATGCTGCGCCTGCAGATGACGGATGGGCACACAACCTGCACTGCGATAGAATATAATTACATGTCAAAAATAAGGTAAACAGTGTTTGTTTTTGCTTTACAGTGACTTAACCATACTTTACAAGTTAGACATTTCAAAATAGAATTCAGCATATAAAACATACCTGTGTTTATTAGAAATTCTGAAGATGAAATTTTGTTCCTGAAATTAGAAAGACATTTTTCTGAATAAAATCTTTTTACAACCTGTACAACCTTTTTTTTCTCCAAGAATGAGGACAAGGTTTTCCATATCATTGGTTCATCTGTATAAAAGATACAGAAGTACACTTTGAAGCATTTTTGTAAAGTACATTTTAAAAATAATAATTGAATTACAAAGCTTTAGGATCAACATATTAAATGTATCTATATTTGTTCACATTTCTCACATTGTTCACATTTGTTCAAATTTCAGGTAGAAGTTGATATAAGGCATTAACAGTTGACTGGTTCAATTCAGTGTGTAAAATGGAGTGAACTTCATTACTACCATGACATCATTTTCATAAACCCTACTTGAATAGGATTGGTATTAATTGATATTTAAAATTTTAAGGCTGTGCAAAAAAAATGAAGGTGCCACAAACCATTCTCTCAGGAAAAGGGTAATGTTAATGAGATTTTTTTTGTCATATGTGAATTAGTAGTTTTTTAAGTTTCTTACTAAGGCATTACGATTTTAATCCACTGTGTGCCACCATGGGAGAAAAGCAGAGTAAAAATGACTTAATAATAATAATATAGCTGTTATGTGGCTACTTTTCATAATCGCAGATGCTGTCACTACAACAATTATTCCTTCTGCCATCATCAAAATAATGCAGATGGACTTCATGACTGATTCACACACACGCAGACTACAGCTGAAATAGTTGGTAATAATCTTTTGATACAACTGTCATAATAGTTGAAAGGACAATAGTATACTAATTTATCTTTAAGCATATAAAGCTAAAAAGGGATGTTATTGAACAACATCTCCCATCACTTTTGATACATGCAGACTTGGGATAATAGGAATTGCAAACCAACAGCACTTGTGGCTCTGAGGTTGGAGAAAGAATAAAGGACATTGTAAAGCCAGACATCCTGTCCACAAGCCTTACATCTAAATGCCAACCTCACTATCCTGACTAAACACAACAAGTTGCAGCCTTCCGGTTGTTACTGTATTCAGCTTTATCATGTCTAATGATGAGGAATACAACAATTGTACTTCAACATCTGGAGCGCCAAATAAAATAACAGCATGGGCCATAGTCAACCTGTGGATCTTGAGTTTGACACATGTGACCTAGAAGATTAGTTGTTGTAGTAGCATCTTTCTGGATTGAGATGGAAGCCCAAGTTCTTGACCCCTTTCCTGCAATTTTAGCTAATGTTGGAAACCATGTAGGGGAAGGTTTTGGCATAGTTTCCTCATATGCCAGGATCCTCTATTGCCAGCAGCCTACGGAGGGCTGTCAAAATGAGTTTTGTAGCTCTGGATTCTCACTCGGCAGAGAAAATGCTGTGTGATGCATATTGTCACTGTGGAAATAGATAGGAATGAGAGCAGTAATCAAGCACTGCCAGTCCTGCTGCAGATCAACATAAAAGATATCAAGGTAGACCAAAGTTTGGAAATGTGTTGTCTCTTTTCTCAGAGAACAATTACAGAACTGTTTTTGGCCTCTTCGTTTCTACAGCACTTGCTTTGATCATGTTCCTTTCAGTCTGACAAGAGATACCCAATGAAATAGCATTGATGTAAAGTTGTCTTTCACAAGGATATATTTCTTCCTTTCTTTTGCTTAGAAACTGTACTTTTTAATCCTCCGTTTCTGTGATTTTGTTGTTTTTAATTAACAGCTTCAGAATCTTGTCTTGTTTTGGATTGTTTTCTTTTGGGGGGGGAGGTGCAGTTCAGTTTATTAGGTCTTTAAAGTGTCATCCTGAGCTACATGGTGGCAAGGAAAATGGGGAGAGTGAATTGAGATGTTAGAAAGAACTTAAGTACATAAAGAAAGCACAAATAATGACAAACCATCTAGGGGTAGCAATGTTGACTATTCACCAAAACAAAACATAATCCACCAAAGAGTGATGTGTGACCAAATGCATAAAACACACAACACAAGCTTTTGAAACTCTCCTGGCTTCTTGTGTTTATAAAACATAGTCAAGATCTAAATCAGTAGTTCCCAACCTGTGGTCAGCGGCCTCACAATTACTACATCATTGCCTCGAAACCACACGGCAATGAGAGCAACAGGCCTCATGAAACCCTCTTAGAGTTCGAGGCAGTGGGGATGTTTGAAGGGGAGAGGCTGACTACCCACGAAAGATTACTACAACCACATCAGCTCTAGATTATGAAATATGACTTTCTGTGGGCGAGCAGATGGTGGGTACTGGATGGCATAGGTTCTGTATCAGAAACTAGAACTGATGTGATCTATCCAATGCAGTTTTTCTGAATCAGCACAACAAATTACCAAACCAAATCTAAAATTCACCAAAAACTCATAACCCTTTTGGTACTAATGTTGGAGAGTGGCCGCTGGTCAAAAAAAGGTCTAAATCCTCCACTGTTTATTTCATTGTATTAATTGTCAACTGTGCACTTCGTGTAACTGATAAGTGGACTGGAAGTTAGTACTGAAGCAGTTTTGAAACTATTAGGTTTTTTTGCTTCAACATGACCCTTTATCTGGATATGTCTTGATTAAATATGGTCTTTCTTTTTATTCTGAATAACTAATATTTTCCTGCATTAGAAATTAAGGCCTGGTTGTAAGATTTAAGTTACTTAATATATACCCCAATTCTCACACACCCTTTCCAAATGCAGTTTCCAGAATAAACCCCAAAGCAACAAACAAAAACAAAAACCCCATACCTTACAAAGAATTGAAATGTAAGAATACAGTGGCATAGACACGGGAAAATAACTACAATATACACTAAGAGAAATGCCTGTAAATGTTTTCAAACCTATAAAAATTAGGAAAGAAAAGGAGTTTCTTAGATCTCATTGAGAAGAGACTTCACAAATGCATTGTGACAAGATATCTTAACATCCAATTCAAGACACAGATGAATACTCTTTAGATCTGGGTTTTTAAAACTTTTTTGCACTCACGACCCCTTTACATCTGAGTTTTTTTGCATTACATATAGGTATGTAAAACATATTTTATTGCATAATAATCACTCCCCTCTTTTGGGGAAGTCAAAATAGGACTTTTCCCTTTCCCTTCATAATAGTCGCACCCTTAGTTCACTCACCTGGGGAAATGGGGTGGGTGGAGTGTGACTATTACACAATGAAATGTGATAGGTATAATGATCACTTTGCAATGCTTATTAAATAGGCTGAGTTTCCCTTTTGTTGAGTAGAGCTAAATCATCTTCCGCAGAGTGCACTGTAAACTTAACAGATTTGTGTAAATGGGTGGGTGACGTTCAGAAACCTTTTACTGTTGCCAATTTTTTTGTGACCATAACATTGAGCTAAAGGGGACCCAATTTGGAATTAGGACACACAGTTTAAGAAGCAGTGTTCTAGATTGGCAAAGATACTAGCCAAGGAGTATTGAACATTGAGTTATTGACTTCTCCATTTTTGGTTTGAGTTTTTAACTTAGATTAACATCAATCACTGCAGCCAAAAAGTAGATTGCAGGTTTCCTATTTCACTAATGCTTCACTGGGATTTAGAGTGATCTTTTACACTGATCCTGATCCTGTTTAGATAATATAGGTATTGTTTAGGTTTCTACCTTTTCCCACTATGGCTTATTTCTGAATCTCTTGATTTCATGGAAAGGGCCTATGCTGCATTTCCATAGAGCAAAGCATCTCACTTTTGCAAGGTTATGTTTACAATAACATCCCAATTCTATATATTTCATGTGGTGTTCCTCTGTTTTCAAGAACAGGATTAGTTCACGCCCAGGTAATCCTGAGTTTGAACGTCAGTTTTGAAGTGATTGAGAGTTAATTTATTCTGTCAGTTTGATAGATGAGTGTAACAGCTGCAATCTGACAACATGATGATTGATATTTTGTAAATGTTGCAGCCTTGAAACTGCAGTTTATGTTTACCTTTTTTGACACTGAACAATGGATACACTTGATAAAATGTAAAGTAAAACATGTTCTCAAGGAGTGCTGTCAGAAGCAATCTGGAGATGGATTCTTAAGCCTCTTGCATAAAGCCATAGCACTGGGCTGTACATCTTCTCTTATCTTCTGGCTGCATCCTAAAATACAGATACAGGTTCTATATAGCTGCAGTGAATTCTTTCTAGTGATAATATAACAAATTACTGTAAAAATATTTTATGTTTCTACACAACTGGGAAAGTTTTTTAGCAAGTTAAGTAATCAAGAAACTGTACATATTGAGTGCATATAAGATGATTTAGAATAACAAATCTTTAATAATACTGTAATGTGTTGTTCAATTACCTTGTAAATACTTTTCCTATGTGTAGCCTGAACACGCCACCTGGAACAAAAATTAAATTGTTGGGAATCGTGGAAGTAAAAAATGGCTTCCTTCTTCTGCATGAGAGCAACACAGTGATTCTTGGAGGTGAAGTGGAACATCTTATAGAAAAATGGGAGTTGCAAAGGGTGAGGTAACATGATGCTTTTCCTATCTTAAGCTGAATGATAAACTTCAGATAGTTTTAAAAATATATTTAAATGATGTTATATTGTGATACAGTAAATAAAATAAAAGGACCTACCTGTTGTTAAAAAGCATGATAATTGATCATGAATACAGTGAAACCAGTGCTAAGCATAGGGCCAGAGAACGACTGAATGAAATAGACTGCCTAGGAAAAGCAACACAGAGTAATAACCAACAGTCTCATAAGAGTCCTTTTGGAAAAATAATGAGAAATATGTAAAGTAAAAACAGTGTAATAATGCAGAAATGCAAATAAAATGGATTAACATCACCATTCCAGCTGTTCTCAAACGTGCATACACACATTCCAGTCAATTGAATAGACAGTTCAATAGTGTAAGAGTATGAAAACAACAAACAATATTGTGAGAAGGATATGTAACAGTCATTCAATCTGCACTTGTGTTATCATTTCAAGCCATCAGTATGGTGATAAATACGTTGTTGAAAAAAAGTAGTCCAAATGCATACGTTTCAAACCTGATTATTTAGTGTAGTGATAAATATCAGCTCTTAAAAACTGAATATTATAGTTGATTGCTTAAACATCCAAAGCGTGAATAATATAATCATACATTCCACAAGAAATAAGCATCTTTGTTTCGGCTATGGTTTACCAGCCTGATATATAAAACAGTTTAATCCAAAGCACAGTCTGTGTGCCATTTTCCATTGCTACTGCTGAAAATCGTCTGTTCTTAAAGCAAAACAGGCATTTAAAAAGAGAAAAATTGCATTTTGAAGTATTTTTAATGCTTTCAATCACCTCTGTTATCTCAATAAAGGTTTTGTTTAAAAAAAAATCAAAGATAGTGAGGCATGCATCAAATGACAAGATGGGATTAATTGGTCCTTGGATCTGCCATTTTTTCCACTTACGTCATTGTTCCGCGTCCTAGTCTCCAGGGCAGCAGAAAACAATCCTGCTCCCTCCTTCCTATGACTTCACCTCATGGCCATCACATTTCCTCTCAGCTTTGTCTTCTGCCAACTTTTTAAGCCGCTCCTCCTTTGATTATTTTAGTCACCCTTCTCTGGACACATTCTAGCTTTTTGACAATTCCCTTAAATTGTGATGCCCAGAATTGGACACAGGTGTGGTCTGACCAAGGCAGAAGAGAGGGGTAGCATGACTTCCCTGCATCACGTGGTTGGCTCACGAGGACTCCAATATCTTTTTGTACTGCTGTTAAGCCAGTATACAGTATACAATATATGGGAGTGAATGGTTTGGGTCTGGTTAGTTCTGCTGGGGCCTATATGAAACAAATAACTTTCTGCATTTTAATTATGTTGATGATTTTTTATTCTTATTGTGTATGGGGCTTTTTATGGCCTGCTCCTCAGAAAATCAAAGTTGCTCCCTTGTAGTTCAGGTAATTCATGCATGTCCCTAAAAACAATAAAATTAAAGCTCTACCTTTAGTATGTCAAACAGTGATTTTATGCCAAAATAAGCCACACATAGTTTCTTTAGGAATAAATAAAATTCACTAAGTAACTTTAAGTCTGCAAAGGGTGCTCATATACATTTTTCATATTTTTTTTAAAAAATAAAACACCATGACTTTGGAATTTCTTAAAATTCTACATCTCTGTTACACAGTAATGATCTAGATATTTGATGTAGTTCTGAAACAAATCATTAAACTCCACAATCAAGATAATTGTGTTGAAGTAACTACAGCTGAGATTAAATGATTCTATAATTGTATGTTGAGAGCACAGGGTCTGTGTTGTGTTCTACTTCTGAGAACTTGCTAAATTATTTCAGGTTAGCCATTAAACTGAGTACTTCCAAAATAGCAATATATAAATAATAACTACTAACATGAGGTAATATATGTTGAATGATTTGATCTTTTGAAATCACTGTATTGATCATAATGGTCACCAGGATCAAGAGCTAAAGATGACAGTACATAACATTATTTACCCTGGAAATGCAATTTAGTTATTTATGTAAATAAAATTTGTTCACAAACTTTATCTTGCTCCTTTCCCACATTTTAGAAGATACACCAGAACTGCTATTGTTCACAGATAACAACCTAGCATAAGAGGGAATTCTAGCTTATTTACTGCAATCCTTGTTCTGCTGGTTTGTCTTTCGCAAATAAGATTCAGAAAAAGACCCAGTAAACTCAAGTCTGAAAATTCCTGTTTGTCAGAGGAATGATAAAACCAGGACACCTGTTTTGAACTCAATACTAAGCTTTTGCTGCCTAATCAGTTTTTGGTTAATGTAATCACTTCTGTGTGAAGTAATCAAAACTGACTGACATCCTGTTCAAAAGAAAGCAGACAGAATATTCTGTAGTTTTGGTTTATTAAATGAGGTCACCAAATTATGCTAATTAAACTTTTTGAGATAGAGAAAATATTAGTATGTTCTGCTGTCTAGCATTGACTTACGTTTTTTGAACTGCTATATCTCCGTGTGTTAATAGAGTTGCTCTACAACGTTTTTGCTCTGCATAGAGTTTAGTTTGCATCCTATATTTCATTCAATCCACAACACTTTTTATTGCAAAATTACCGTATGGCTTTCTTTAAAGAAATGAGTTATCGGCTTTCCAATCTGAAAATCTGTAGTCATTTTAATTGCTTAGGAGGTCTTCATTCTCTCTTTGGATGTTTCAATGTTCATATGAAACATCTGTGAGGAAGGGAGACGAGGTCTTGAGAAATATGCATGAAACATCTGTGGCCCAAATAAACCTCATGAATAAGTTGGTAGGTAGAAGGGGGGAAATTTTCTCATACCTCTTACTGCAATATTGAATCACTGCCAAAGCCGTTCAGGTTTTTTTCTTGCCAGTTATTGGAAACATTGCTTCATTTTACAGAGCTTATCAAAACACAACAGAAGTAACATAGGAACAGAAGGTGGACCTCCTCCCTTTGTGCCTTTTGGGCAGGTATGGTAGATTTTTAATAAACTTCAATCTATGTAATGTAGCTTTTAAAACTAATACTAGATTTGTACGTACTAGTTGTATTAGTTCAATGTAGTACTACTTTGAAACAATACTAATTATTGCTATTTTGGTTTTAATTTGTTTGTTATTCCAAGATATAGCAGTACAAGCAGTCCCTGAGTTACAGACATCCAACTTACAAATGACTCATACGAGGGAGTGTCAATAAGTCCGTGACTTTGAATGAAACACAGGTTTTTTGATTTAAAAATCGTTTTATTTTTCAACGTAGTCTCCTTTGAGCTCTATACACTTTGTCCAACGTTTCTCCAGTTTGTTTATTTATTTATTTAGACTTGTTAGTCGCCACTCCCGTACGGCTCGGGGCGACTTACAAAAATCACTGGAAGAGACCAGTGGGCATTACAATACATGATACGAGGTACTCTAAGATACAGAAAAACACACTATAAAAGCAGTAGGAAGATTAATACAGCAATGAAATATTATCTAAAGGTCAGGTATTATCCCTTCCAAAAAATAAGATTTGTCGAGGTCATCAAAATAGGTATTTATTTGTGAGATGATTTCATTGTTGGAGTTGAATCTCTTTCCGCCGAGCCATTACTTCAGGTTTGGAAACAAAAAATAGTCACTCGGGGCTAAATCTGGAGAATAGGGCGGATGAGGGAGCAATTCGTATCTCTATTCATGGATTGTTGCCATGACAACTGCACATGTGTGCACCCTTGCACTGTCTTGGTGCAAAAGAACTTTTTTCTTGCCCAAATGCGGTCATTTTTTTTCAAATCCTCATTAAATCGACCCAATAAGTTGTCATAATCTTCGCAATTGATTGTTTTATCCTTTTGAAGGTAATCAATGTGGATTATACCGCGTGTATCCCAAAAAATGGTCGCCATTGGCTGACAAACCCACCTTGGCCTTCTTTGGCACCAATTCTCCCCGAGAAACCCACTGTTTGGACTGCTGTTTGGTCTCTGGTGTGTTGTGGTGGATCCACGTTTTGTCCACGGTTATGAAATGGTGCAAAAACTCGTCCATATTGCGGTTGAACAACGCCAAGCACTCCTGCGAAATTGTCACACGATTGTGTTTGTAGTCGACTGCGAGCAAATGCGGCACCCATCTTGCGGAAAGCTTTCTCATATCCAAGTGATCATTTAAAATTGAAACCACTGAGCCATGTGAGATGCCTATGGCTTCCACAATCTCTCGCACTTTCAATCTCCGATCGGACAACACCATATCATGAATTTTTTCAATTGTTTCGGGTGTAGAGACCTCAACTGGGCATCCAGAACATTTGGCATCTTCCGTTCTTGTATGGCTACAACAAAATTCAGTAAACCACTTTTTTACCATTGAAACTGATGGTGCAGAGTCCCCATAGTGTTTATTAAGCTTAGCCTTGGTTTGAATGATGGTTTTTTCCCACAAAAAAATGCTTAATGAGCACACGAAATTCGCTTTTTCCATTTTCTCCTCAAATCAGATGCCTGTTGACAGGAGCAGTGTTGCCCTTTCAGTTAAGAGGCGGGAAATTCAAAGAGTCATGGACTTATTGACCCGCCCTTGTATTTAAGAACAGGGATGAGACAACAGGAAGTGAGAGAAATCTAGTCTTAGGAAGGGAAATACACCTCTGGAAAAGTTATGTGGAAAAGGTGTCTCCACTGAAGCTTTATCACCATTCCTTGTTTTCTCAACAAGTCAAATTTTTCAAAATTCAATTATCAGAGGAGCAGAAAGTGAGGTGAAGTATTCTAAACAGGGGCACGGTCAGCAAAACAAATATTACAGGGGTGTTGACCCCTATACTTTCTAAAACGCGTGTGTGGGTGTGTGTTTCTGAAGTTGTTAAAAATGTACCTGTTCTGTCTTACATACACATTCAATTTAAGAACAAACCTACAGAACTTATCTTGTCTGTAACTCAAGGTCTGCCTGTTTAAAGGGGGGTAAAAACAAAGGTACAAATACCACAATATGCTACATTTTCTGTATAAGAAACATGGACCCTACAGTTTTCATTTAGAACATGACATAATTTGGAATTTGACTGTCACTTCTGTTTGGGCTTTTCACAGTAAAAATTCCACAGAGTTCTACTTCAATACATGAAAGCCTTGGTGGGCAAGTGGCCTTATTAACAAAAGGCCCTCCTCATAAATGCACAGCAGAGTAACTTAGCAGCAGCAGTGTGACCCAGCACCAGTAGCCCAAAGTGATAAAAAGAACAAAAACACACAGACCAATGTTTTATCTTCCACTGGAGGCTTTTCTTTGTAGTAAAATAATATTTACAATAACAAGGTTTCCACAACACAAAGTCCTTTATACTTCCTTCTTTGCTTCCATGCTGGGCTTCTTCCTCATGCAGATTAACAGCTTTGCTCTCACAGAGCCTCCTCTCACAACAAACTTATACTGGAGCTTTACACATTAGACTTTACACACGAGGCCTTCAATCTAAAGCAGTGGCTCCCAAACATTTTTGGCCTACCACCCCCGTTCCAGAAAAAAAATTACTCACCACCCCCCTAGAAATTCATTTTTTTAAAAATGTAATAGCAATTAAACAGAAAGATATATGTATTAATGCAGTGGTTCTCAAACTTTCTAATGCCGTGAGCCCTAAATAAAGTTCGTCATGTTGTGGTGACCCCATCCATATTTTTGTTGCTACTTCATAAATAATTTTGTCATGCTTATAAATTCTAATGCAAATGTCTAATATGCAGGATGTATTTTCATTGTTACAAATTGAACATAATTCAAGTATAGTGATTAATCACAAAAACAATATGTTTGGGGGAAAATGGACTATGGATGATGGGATCTGCAGTACCTTCGACCAGTTCATCTCTGTCTTCCACAGCCGAGACCCCATGAATGACAGACCTGGAGCAAACTTGGCACACAGAACTCCCATGACCAACAGAAAATACTGGAGGGGTTTGGGAGGAATTGACAGTGATTTAGGGTCTCCTGCTCCCTCCACCGCCTTTGCTGCCACCTCTGCAACCTTCGCACTGCACTGCCTGTGGGGGTCAAAGCGAAGGAGGCGGGGCCAAAGAAGAGGGCCACGCGACCCCTCCTAAATGGCTAGTCGTTCACCGCCCCCTTAAATGGGTTCACCGCCCCCCAAATTCCCCTGAGCCTCCCACCGCCCCCTTGGATCGCCTCACTGCCAGTGATCTAGAGCTTCTCTCACTGAAGTTTTTCACAGACTAAGGCCTACCTCACACAGAGGCTTCTCTCACAGACTAAGGCATTTCTCCCACTGAGGTTTACCTCAGACTGACATCTACTAAACTACAGGCACACCTGCTTATATAGAACTGCAGCTTTTGCCGAGTCGTTGCATTCATTTAACCCTTTCAGTGCTTGACTCACATTTTTGTAATTAAAAATCTCTAGTTAATTTTTAATATTTCTGGCAAGCCTCTCATATGAGCTGCTGACATTCATTTTCTCCTTGCCTTGGCTAAAAGATGTACTCTTTTCTCTTTTCCTCTGTCTGCACTTCTCACTGAGGAAGTCTGATATGTTATTATTTTCTTTTCCAGGTGGCTAAGCAGTTACTATTTTGTTGATTTGGGTGGCTTCTTAATCCTCCCATACACCTCTTGCCTTCCAGAGAAGGAATATGTATTTCCTCATCTAATAGCATGGTTAGGTGCTGGAAACATGAGGGCAAATTGCTCCTCCACCCAACATTTAAGTATTTCTTAAAAAATGTCCCCCAGTACAGTTGCTCCGCTATATCCTCAACAGTGACAATTTTGTGGTTCACTGGCCTTTCTTTGGTGTCAAATGTTAATCCATGCATGTTAATCCATGTATATTTCCAAGGAAGAATTGTATTGCCTTCTTAGAAGAATCAGCTTTAATTGAAAAAAGGTGAAAGATTTATACGATCTGAAGAGAAACCAGAGTATATTGAAAAAAACTATTCAGGTGAACATTTTCATCCTCTACAAAGTTAGAGACAAAATTTAGACAACTTAAAAATCCTCTTCTTCCAAGTTCCATAAACTACATTGTAGAGTGCATTGTCTGCATGTTACTTTTTGTATTTTCTGTGCAGAGAAGATGGTATCTTCTCTGTCATGTCTATGGCAACCTCGGGTGGCAGCACGGGGTCATCTTTCTTACAGCTCTAAAGGTCTCTGGCTTGGCATCTGCTGAAGCAGATTTTAAGCAAAGAATTCTCCAGTGCCTTATACAACCCAGAATCAATCATCTTGTTCTCTCCCTTGTTCCTTGTATAGAACGAACAGAGAATGTAGTTCTCCTTGTATAGAAAGAACAGAGAATGTAGTTAACTGTGAATGTTCCTATGGCTTTTTCAGATATATTGGGGGAAGGGCTTTCCCTGCCAACTAACTCATCTGCCTATCTATTTTCTCGATGAGAACTTTAAATGTGTGTAGGATGCAGTTGAGTTCCAGCACACATGTCTTGGTCATTGTTTTTTAAACAATTAAATGACAACAAGTTTATAGATTGTGCTACAGGCAAAGATACCAGGAAAGAGAGTAAACCAGATAAATCACACCTGCCATGTGCTGGCACACTGAAAGAATATTCTTTCTACTCTGTGGGCAGTTTTTGAACAATAGAAACAGCAGGAAAAGACTGAAAAGTCCTCCCATAATTCAAAAGTAGTTAAGTATTCCAATATGAAGCCAGGTGTCCACTGCTCATCATTACCTTCCTTACAGTGGAGGTTGAGCAACTTGTAATCATCATGTGTGTTTGTAGTCATGAAAAAATTCCCAGTTCGTTACGGGTTTTGCCATTCCTCTTTGTCAATCCAAGAGGTAAAGAATTGTAATCAGAAGGTGATTGGGCTTCCAAAAGTGTCCTGGTTCTGTGAATTGCATATGCATAGTCCAACTTTTATAAGTTTCTGGCAAGTATTTTTAAACTGCTTCCCCATTTTTAGAGATGTGCATCGCAGCTGCAAGTGGACAGCAGGGAGCTGGATCGGAGAAAAACTCTGCAAGTGACAAGTGTGGCTAAGCCTGCTGGAGACAATGACGAATTTGAAAAACAACGAACAGCTGCTATTGCCGAAGTAGCAAAAAGCAAAGAGGTTAGAATAAATGCTTGTATCAGTATTTGAGATTTTTTGTGTAGTTGCTGTTGTTTTAATTTGGGAGGGAGCTGTAATGAAAGGTTCCGTCTATAGCTGCATTTTCCTTCATTAGTACTACATGTGGAGGAAGAGATGTGAAGGTAATGGCTGTAGTCCAGTGAGGTAAATTATCCAGGGAAGGAAAAGCATTTTTAATAATGGGAATTTGGTGTTAGGAATGACAGAAAAATAAAACATCCAGTACTTTGAAATGAACACAAATATATTGTGTGTATACATATGTGATATTTTGTCATATAAATGAATAAAAACATCTGTATTTGTTCTTGAAAAATGTCATTAACTTTCCCTCAATACTGGTGCTTTTTTTCCTGAGGGAAAATGGGGAGGCGATTTAATTATTCAGGTTATGTACACATACTCGCGCATCAGCTAAAGAAAACTTCAAAAGATTGTAGTGAATGTATGTGCCTCATCTACACTGCCATATAATGCAGTTTGAATGAATTATATGCTTGGTGTAAACACACATAATGCAGTTCAGTGCAGTTGAACTGCATTACAGTATATGAACCTACACTGGCCATATGATGCAGTTTCAGACTGCATTATATAGCAGTGTAAATGGAGGCATAGACAACGTCTTGGTTAACTCTAAGATATATTATTTAGCCAGTATGTGTCACCTGGCCTCTTAGATGGAATATGTCCAAAAGAATACTTGTCAAATTGTATGAAGAAAACCAGTTTTCTTAATCGAGATACAGTTATTGAAAGATATATATGTTCTATTTCTTCGTTACCATTTCTAATTATTGTATTTCTTAAATATATCTAAGTTTCAGTATTTCGTTTTATGGCATTTTACTGTTATTTACAGCATCCCCCCCAATATGTTTTAAAAATGACATTTTCAGGCTAAATTTTCCATATATATGTATAGAACTAAACAGGTATGACACTAAAACACATTTGTCTTCACTAATAAAGACCAAGACATTTGGAGGAGGTGGTAGCAGTACACGAAGCAATCTCAGTGTAAATGCAGGAGGGAATCGAAGCAGAGAAGTCTTCCAAAGAGAGAAGATAAAACCTGAGGGGAAAAATGAAGGTGTCTATCGAGAACTGGTAAGGCTTGGGATCTCCAAATTTGAAACAATGTTTTCTACGAATATTAAAAATTCTCAATACCTTTCTTACGTTTGTTCAACTTCGCTCTGGCTACTACGGTATTCTCTTCCCTTGTTGGAGTATCACTGAAATGTGACATGTGACATAAATGCAGGAAGCAATATTGCTAGAACATGCGACGTAAATGTTGCTTATGGTTCCATAATTACGATTTGAAATGGAAATTTTTGAAATTTGAAATGAAAATGTCTGCGAATGCATTAGCATATATCCAGAGTTTCTAAGTTTTGCATAGTAAAGCTGAATATAGGTATGCAGGTCAGTAAAGTACAATTGATTTACTTTACAGACGCAGCTCCTTTTTTGACATGAGGCATTTTCCCTACAGTCTTCCTATAGGACAAAAAGCAGTATTGGATAATATAGTGAATAGGATTGTACAAACCCTCAAAATTATAACAACCATATTTTCTAAACTTCTGACAACTGTTTAGCTTGATTTTTATGAAAAATTAACCATATTTCAGCCATATATGCTTACATTAGTAATAGTTGAACAAAGTACGCTTCTATTGCCATTTGTATGCAAATTAATTTATCTTTTCATTTAATATTAATATTCATTTAAAACCTATTTCTTGATTCAGTTGTATTCTGTGATTGACTTTTGTTCTTTTTTCTCTGACAGGTTGATGAAAAGGCTCTGAAACACATCACAGAAATGGGTTTTAGCAAGGAAGCAGCAAGGCAGGCATTAATGGATAATAGCAACAACCTTGAAGCTTCATTAAATTTTCTTCTGAACAGCAATAAGCAAATGACTGTTCAAGGGCCTCCCATTAGAGGTATGACTGGAAAGGCTATCTTACAGAAGCATTTGCATCAGGACAAATTACTCTGAACTACAGCTCAAAAATATTGGCAATTTTCTCTGCAAATGGTTTACAAAATCATTACTTGAAATTCCTTTCTGATGTACACTGCTGTTGATGTCAATGGGTTTAAACATGTGCACCCCCAGCAGAAAGAGACTAAAAGGTAGAGAAGGAAGAGCTAAAGCAAAAATCGAGGAGTTGTCAAGAGTGATCTGTCCATTCCCTGCTCATTAGATAGAAGTTGAAAAATAGAAATGAGTGACCTAAAGAGAGAAAGGAGAGCATTTGGAAGAAGGAGATAGATGACAACATGCAAATTATCCCAGAAGAATGTGACCTTGGTAGGTTAAAAGGCCACTAATTGTTAGAGCAGGAGTGGACAACTCTTGGATGGTAGGGGGTCATGTTCATCTCCAGAAAACTCTGGAGGGCCACATTTTCCACAGACAGGGGTGCCTTCTTTGGAAACACGGGAGGATTCTGCTGTTTTGCTTCAATTCAGTATAAGGCAGCTTCTTCCCATTGTGGCTGGGTTGGAGTACGGAACACAATATATCACAAATATATATTCTAACACATTTTAAATGATTTGTAGGTCTGGTGGCGAAGACTGATAGTGACTTGCTGACCTAACTGTTACTGAGATGTGTGAGGGAAGATAGTCTGAGTTCAGTTAATGAGATTCTTTAAAATAATGAATGATTTGTATAACTAACTAACTAATTTTATTATTTATGAGTCGCCCTCCACAAATGTGCTCCGGGCGACTTACACAGCTAGGCATCTACAATACTAAAATAAATATCAGGACAAATTACTCTGAATTACAGCTCAAAAATATTGGCCATTTTCTCTGCAAATGGTTTACAAAATCACTACTTGAAATTCCTTTCTAACTTAAAAGTTAGACAAGGAAGACATTTCAATAGTTCAAGGCGATCCGTTCCTTGGCTAAATAATCAGAGTTGAGACTGCAGTTCAGAAATCAGAAGCTTATGATTTGAAAAGGCAGCTGTAAAGGAACTAGACAAAATCCTGAAGTGTAAAGATATATCAGTGAAAACTAAAGTTAGGTTGATGCATGCCATCATTTCCTCTCTTTCTGTTTATAGTTGTGAAAGTTGGACAGTGAAAAAGTCTGACAGGAAGAAAATCAACTCATGTGATAAGTGGGTTGGATAAGAGTTCTATGGATAATGTGGACTGCTAAAAAGGCAAATAATCAATCCCAGAACAAACCAGGCCTGACTCTTCCTCAAAGTCAAGCCAAGATGACTAAACTGAGGTTATCATGCTTTGCTCATATCATGAGAAGAAATGACTCATTAAAGAAAGATGATCATGCTTGATAACATGAAGGGCAGCAGGAAAAGTGGGAAACCATCGCCCTGGGTCAGCAAGGCATGTGCAGGGCAGTTGATAGGGTGACTTGGGATCTCGCATTCATGGGGTTGTCATAGATGGAAGTAACTAGAAGTCAGTTAACAACAAAGGGGGGCGAATTTTGAATGATGAGAATCTGGAACAAGAGGGACATGGAAAAGATTATTAAAAGAATGAAATGAGGGAGAAATATGAAAAGGGAATAAAAAATGGAAAGAGATTGTGCAGTGAGGTGAGGTATCAATAATAATGGACTGTATCGTTGACTCTGTTTCATATCTGCCCAGTTTTTCCTCACATGCCAATTGTGTTTGTGCAAATCTTGTGATTGGAACTTGTACCAGCTGGCAATTTGTATTTCTTTGCACAACAGCCCCCTCCCCCTGCCGCCACCTTCTCCTGCATAAGGATGATGGTATGTTACACATGCTTGTCTCTAGCAGAGGGAGACAGACTATGTAGCCAATCACGCTTTTGGAAGAGGCACTTTTTCCTCCAAGCTGCTGGTGCGTTTTTAAGGAGACTCAACACTTCAGTGGACCTACTGGGCAGCAACAAAGCACCTGTCAGAGCAATCGTGAGGAAGGGAATGCAATTAATGTTGTTTTATAGCTAGGACTTTTCACTCCACCAGCAATACATTTTATCTAGGCTCTTGATTCCACAGTTTTTGATATTTTATAAATAGTTACACATAGAAGCTGTCCTAAGTTATTAATTTAAAATGTATTTTTTGTTTAAATCATGAAAGAGCAGTACCTTACATATATGTTGTAAACATAATACTGGTTTGTAGAGGGAAGGTTAAGAGAGATGGTACTTCAGTATTAATGTCAGTTACCAATTTATCAGTTGCATTCTGGTTTATTTCATATGAGTGGCTTCTCTTACAGCAAGCTGACGTTTTATGACTTTTCTTGTTTTTTAGTTGTTAGCTATGCTTTGATTCTTATGTGAACATTCACTGTTAACTCCTACTTCATTTTCATAATGGAAAGGAATCAGACTCAAGCAAAGGACCTGTTGCTGGAGGCCACATTCAGTCTCATTTACAAGATGTACATTTTTTAAAAATCCTATACATTTTAGATAATATTGTATAGCTATTCTGCTAAAAGAAGAATTTTGTTACTGTGTGCATGTTATTTCCATTCAGAAATGGCAAGTGAATTATTTATCTCTCACACACAGTGTATATATTACATGTAATATAACTAATAATATTGCGGTATAGTACAATATACTATACTAATATTGTGCTATGCTAATAATATAATATATTGTATGTACTTACAACTTGCAAGCTGCTCTGAGTCTCCTTTGGGGTGAGAAGGGTTGGATATAAATATTGTAAATAAATAAATAAATATATCTATATTTATTTGTCTATATCTAAATATGTATTTTTCCTTTCCAGGGAAAGGAAAAGGCAGAGGCCGAATACGGCCTGAAGATGAAGAAGAACTGGGAAATGCCAGGCCATCTGCTCCAAGCACATTGTTTGATTTTCTGGAGTCTAAAATGGGTACTCTTACAGTAGAAGGTATGTTGAAAGTCTTTGTTATTACTTTTACCTAGCTGTGCACCTTCCTCTTTCATGGATAGGATCTCATGGATTGATTGGTCCACTCTTAAAACTGCTGTTCTGACTATTTCACATTATTCAATTAATAATAATAAATCTAATTTCTCAAATATTAGTGTACAGTGTGATGTCTGTTTTGTTATTTTGAATGGAAATTTGATCAACAATTAAAAATGTTAGTAAGCTGACAGGTCATCCATCAAAATGTTGTAAGAGAATCATGCTTTCTCATTTGACCTGACTCATACTTAGGATAACTGGTTACATTTTCCTCCCAACAATTTACTTTTGGTGTTGTTGAAGAATGCCAAATAAAATCTGCTGCAGAGGACACAAAATAATTGAACAAGATGAGGGAGACAGCTAATGGGTTTCCGATTTCAGCATTTTTATCCATGTCAAATGGACATAGAAACATGAAAACATGGAAGCACCCAATGAAATACAACAGAAAAAGGAGGCAGGTTTTTGTGGGGGTGTCATGTGCAATAGGTAAAAGGTTTCCTGTAGTTTTAATACTTGTAAGGAAGAGGAAGTTTCATCAGGTGTAGTTTGCATGAAAAAAAATCATGCCACAATACTCTCTTCCTATACCGCTATTAAAAGTACAGAAATGCTGGCATTTCCCTAGTTTTGCTATTTAGGTAGTCATTGTTAATGAAATAACTCAGTGAAGCGGTGGGCCAGAAGCAAATAACATAGTTTAGGGCTGTGGCAAATATTGCTGAATTGGCATGTCCTATAATGGGCAACCGAGATCAAATACTATACACCTAAATTTATTGGAAGCAAAATATAGATTTATCAGGCAACCCTCCTCTTTATAAGAGCAGGAGAGTGTGGCCTTGGTGATAGTTTCAGTGCTAGCACAATGGTTCTTTCACAAAAGATGTTTGCCTGGTACGCCAATCAAGGAACGCTAATAAATACATATATTAAAGTATGAAGCTTATCAGTTATGGCTCAAAAATAATTACACATGTACATATTTGTGATCTGGGGGTCTCTTAATCATAAAATAAGGGGTTAGCTACTGGATTGTCAAAAAGTAAGAGATACACAATGTTTGAAGTCTTTAAAGATGTACATTTCTGCAGTGGCATAATCTTCCATGAAGGATCAGCTAGAATACATGTGCCAAATTCAAGGCTCGCCATGTCATTTTATGTGATCCTCCATATCAGTGGTTCTCAACCTGTGGGCCCCCAGATGTTTTGATCTTGAACTCCCAGAAATCCTAACAGCTGGTAATCTAGCTAGGATTTCTGGAAGTTGTAGGCCAAAACACCCTGGGGACACACAGGTTGAAAACCACTACTCCTGATGCTGGACTACAATTCCTGTATTACTCATCATTAAACATCATGACTGGAGCTTCTGCCCTTTTTGAATGCCTGAGTAGGAAAATAGTGGCAGCAGCCAATGGCAAATCAAACCTTCAAGCTGTATTGACTTTTTCCCTTCTCTGTGGAATGACCATCGACTTCTCCATAGATCATATCAAAATCCGTAACTTTGGCCCCAGAACCTATCCTCTATTTATACATGAAATTAACTCATATGGCAATACAATAAGAAAAAGCCCTATAGCTATCATTTAATTTTACCAATTCTGGAGAAGACATAAGCAACAAAAATCAAGTATTAGGACTTTAGAAGCTGTCTTTGAAAAATTAAATCTAATATCTATTCTTCTCATTTTGTAGCATCTATTATGTAGGCTTTTCATCCCCCCTGAACAAATTACTTCTGTACATAATATAGCCTTCCGGGGCCTGAATTGGCAAAACGTAAGCACCTTAGACTTTATGTGATTGAGCACAAGTTTATATTCTGTAGCTGTCATTTTATTTATATTTTAGCTTCCCCACCCCTACCAAAGAAACAAAAAGAGAAGAAATTCTGCAAGTAATTTTAATCCAAGGACTAAAAGGTTATTATCTATATTTTTTTAAAGTGGTGAAATGATGTATTCAGGAGCTTGTTACCAAATGACAGATTGATAGTCTTTGCATTCTAGATTAACACGACTAGAAGCTGGTCAGTAGTCTCTTTTACAACATTAAGCAAACAGATAAGTACCCCTCCCCACTTCTCCGTATATTATTTTTTCTCCCTTAAGACATTAGCTGAAACTCTTGAAAGGCCTCAACACGTTTTTGCTGGATAGTTGTAACAAAACCTAATTTGACATTTTGGAGCAAGACATGCTGTTTTGTCACGCAGCGAGACGTCTCCTCAGCTATTATGGTAAAAGTTGGAGAAAATGGCCTGGAAAATGCTCCATTCTTTGACTTAATTGCAAGACAGGGAAGCTTTTGTCTTTTTCTAGGTAGCTTTAAGATGACAGGCATTTCCCTTTTAAGCTGTCAGTCAATCATTTTATCCACTTAGGCTCTTATAAATCTGTGACCTTGAAACAATGACGCCAAACTAACCTCTTTTTCTTTAAAGGAAGGCTCAGACATTTGCTGGGGTGAAAACACTGGCTCGTGATCATTAATAAAATCAATGTTTATTTAATGGATAGCAGCTTTCAGAGTTGAAAATTACTGTCAAATACAAATAGTCTGATGTGACAGAATAGCTGAGGTGCACCAACCACTGACCTGCCTCCCTCAAGGTGGACTCAAAATAAAATAGCTCAAACAAAGGTTTTTGTCAGCTTTCATTCTATATTAGTAAGGTACTTTAGAGAGATCAGCCAAATTAAATAGCAGCTGAAAGACAACAGCTCCACATCAAATTCAGTGAAGTTGTAGGTAAAAAAACAATAGAGATGGAAGTGTCAAAGCTGTGCAATGTTATACATTCAAAATCTTGCAAACAGCCTCACTCCAGTAAGAATGAATTTTATTGGGGAAAATCAGATTAATTTTGTGTATGCATATTATGAATTGGCTACTTTTTTTTTTTTGCATACATCATAGAAGAAAAGTGTATTTGCACAGAAATGAAACACAACAGAGGTAGAGCTATCTGACCTCCTTTGTATTAGGGATGAAAGTTCCACATAGCTGTTTTTATCTATTTGTTAGAAAGCATTATTTCAAATAGGTTAAATGCTGAATTTTAAATATCTGTTGTTAGTACCCTGGAAGCCTTTGTTTAACAGCAGGATAAAAATCTTTTAAATAAATCATACACCCACCCACACACACAAAGTTAATCCCCATGTATCATCTCTACAGTAAACAAGAAATTCCAATTAGTTGTGCTGCTAATGCGTGTATTTGTTATCTTTTTTAGAACCAAAGCTACAGATGCCATTGCAGCACCAGGGACAACACAGAGTACCAAATACTGAGCAAAATGGCATAAAAATGTATAACCATCAAAGGCATGTTCCTCGAAATGAAAATAGACAGCAAAGAAATGAGAAGCCACCACGTTTTCAGAGAGACAGTCAAAATTCAAGGCATGTCACAGATGGAAGTGGATTATTGAGAGCCAGAGCATCTGAAAGGCAAAACTCTTTGGGCCCAGATCAGTGGACAGAAGAGAGAAGCAAATGCGATAGACTTTACCCACGAAAAGATCTTGCATATCCAACACCTGTTCACCCCGGTGACTTCCATTTCAAGAGGAGGGACAATCCTGTACAAAACAGGCAGGGAAAAGTGTCGCTTATGGAGAACTCTTCTAGTCAAGATCCAGCTGACAACAATAACCAGAAGCAAGCACACAGGGAAACCCAGATGCACCATCCTGAGAATATATATGACAGGAAAACGCCAGTGCTTGGAAATGAAACATTTGCCACCATAAAAAATGAGCAGCACTTTGGTGTGAACATAGATTACCAAAACCCTGCTAGAACTGATCGTTTTAGCTCTGTACCAAATGGGGATTTGGAACATTTTCAGAAAGGAAGAAGAGTTGGACCTATTAAAATGCCTGCAGCAAATGCAGCCACACCTTTTGATGTTAAAATGTGCTATGACGTTGTGCCCAGAAAAAGGTCTGGGCCTATCAAACCAGAGAAGATCTTAGAGCCATCTACTTCAGGAGAGTATGGAAAAAACTGGCAACCTGGAGATGAATGTTTTGCTCTTTACTGGGAAGACAACAAGGTATGTCCACTACACCTGTAAAAACTCTTCATTGTATTTAGAGGACAAACTGTTTATTGCCCTACCATAAAATATGACAGTAACTTTGGGGAGAGGGAATACTGACTAATGCTTGTTACCTAGAATGTAGGTGATGGAATGCTTGTTCCTAACTTGTTGTGAAAAATAAATAATTCTCTGAGGATGAGATGTGTGAAAGTAAGCAATGTATTGTAATATTTATGCTACTGAATACTTTCCTTTTTTTAAAAGCAGTTGCTACAGTCCTTTAAAAAGCAATGAATTTTGCTTTGGTGATAACAGCAGATCAGAGCATGGGACTCTTACAATTGATATCACACTGAATGTTTTGCTGCCAGAAGTGATCTTAAAAGATGGAGGTGAAGCCATGTACTAACCATTTACTTATTTTTTTCCCCAAAATTTGATGCTTGTGATCAAGCATCAAATTTTGGCTAAGTGGCCAAAGTTGTCCTCCAGTACACTGCCTCACTTCCATTTCTCATTGAAATAACAGCATGATCAGCCTGCAACAAGAGTGCTGGGAGACAGTTCTTCAAAGTAGGGCAAAAAAAAAAATTACCGACTACCCCATACTTTTGCTATAGATTTCTTGAGTTTTATTGTTTCTGTTTCTTCTTCCAGTCCAAAGTGCTATTATCTGGATTATCTTCTGTCCCAAATATCTTGAGAGAATTTATAATCTCAGTCAGAGCTCCTTTGAGTCTTTAGGGTTGTCCCTGTCTGCCTGTATTCCCAACGATGGCTATAGGAAAGGCTGATGTTTAGTTCACCATTCATTGTCTTCAAGATAATACGTTCAACCAAAAGAGAAATACTTTTTGATCTCCAAGAGAGTTATTCATTTGGGGGCTTTCATAGATCAATCAATCAGTCAATCAATTTTTATTACTTGCTTAGTCGCTCTCCACCAGCGGTGCTCTGGGCAACTTACAACATAAAACCAATAAAACAGTTTAAAAGAATTACAATTAAAACAACTAATCAAACGCTCTGCCAAAGAGCCAAGTCTTCAGTGTGACAGTAAAGCATCTCAGTTTGCACATGGCTTGGATGTCGGGTGGCAGGGAGTTCCACAGTTTTGGGGCGGAGGCTGAGAAAGCTCTCCGCCTAGTGACCTCCAGGCGGATTTCTCTAGGGTCTGGTATATGGAGGAGATTCTCTTGGGAAGATCGAGGTGACCACTGGGGGGTGGGGGGAGGCAGTCCCTAAGGTACGTCGGCCCCTGGCTGTACAAGGCCTTAAAGGTCCATACCAGCACCTTGTAGGAGATCCGGAATTTGATCAGTAACCAATGCAGCTGACACAGGATAGGTGTTATATGACACCCCACAGGGGTTCCTGTAAGGAGCCTGGCAGCTGCATTTTGAACCATATGAAGTTTCCGGGTCATACGAAGATGGAAAAATGCCTGTTTGCTGACGGCAGAGACCTGGGCCTCCATTGTCAGCAAGGGGTCCAAAATGACACCTAGACTTTTCACGGTGGCAGATGGAACAAGAGGCTCACCGTCAAGGGTAGGCAACGGTCACTGCACTCCCACAGGGCGGCCAGGCCACAGGATCTCAGTCTTTGCCGGATTCACCCTCAGCCTGCTAGCACACAGCCATCCAGTCACGGCTTCAAGGCATAGAGTGAAATTATCGAGTACCGAAACTGCCCCGGTCTCCAAATGCAGAAGGAGCTAGGTTTCATCAGCGTACTGATAACACTCCAGTCTGAAACTCCGTACCAGCTGAGTGAGCGGTCGAACATAGATGTTAAATAAAAGAGGGGAAAGGATAGCTTCTTGAGGTACTTCACAATAGAGGGGGCACTTCTCAAAGACTTGTCCCATCCACTCCACTCGCTGTCCCCGGTTTAAAAGGGACAGGTTTCCAGTTTCTGGAGTTAATACAGAACGTATTCATATAAGTTGTATTGTTCCACTGCAGAAGAACTGCAGACTTTGTGTTCTTGATTCACTTATTAGCTTATTTATGCGTAATTTTGTGGGGTTGCTTCTGGTCTCACCCCCTCCTATGGTACCTATTTCCCTTCAAAGCAAGAGTAGGTGCTCAATAGTATGTGAGGATCACTTTAATGCCAAGAGTTTCTTCAGTCACTTTTGCTGTGTTGCTGTGAGTTTTCTCTAGATGTTTTGCCCACATCTATGGCAAGCATCCTCAAGAGGTTGTGAAGTCAGTTTTCCTGTTTGTATAATGATTCCTCTTATATGTTCTTCCAGAATTCTGTTGACAAGAGAGGTAGAGAGCTAGCTAGCTGGGAACATAAAGCACAGTCTTCACATTGGAAGCACTACATAACATAAGAGAAAGGCCAGCTATTTATCTGATTTTTATTAATTCATAGTAGTCACTGCTGCAAAAACATAGCAACAGAAGCTCATGAGCACAGATTATGATGGTAAAATTTCAGTCCCTCATTTTGCTTTATTTGCTTGGAAGAGACCCATATTGTTGGGAGACATATACACTTCCAAAAATCTATGAGGCATACACTTAAGAATTGGGTATCTCTTCTAAAGATGTTTGTTTATTGACTTTCAGCAAGGGCTGGGCTGTCATGTCCCAAGCAATCTAGCACTATCGGTATTTGCTTAGTATCAACAGTCTTCTTAAGAGGTTTTTACTTTAAAAGTACTTCTCATTCTGAATTGATCATATCCACTAATTATAATAAGCATTTGTGTTGACTGTGACAAGGATTTTAAAAAAAGAAAAAGAATTAGAAGGACAATGAGAGGGTTGGTCCATGGGGACTATAGTGATCTTGGTCCCAATACAAACAACACCAACTGAGAAATTGAAATAATTCTCATGGAAGCTCAATTTGCACTGCCTCCACAAATTGTACAATCCTCTGTCAATATATTGGAAAAGCTAAAACACCCTTCTTTCAGGGTGGAAATATCTTCCCTTTGATGCTCAAGAAAATCTCCCTTTCAGCTATTGTTTACTCAAGAGCTTGTATCTGGAAAGCACCAACATTTTAACTCCATCTGTTGTTTTCCTCAAGCAGAGCTGCAACATTATCAGATTGATAGCCATCAAAGTTTGGGCAACACCCTGAGCGCTCACAACCAGACTGGCATCTGAATCTGCTCTTTTTGTGTACGGTCATGGGTCTTGCAGGACTGTTTTTAGCAGTCACAGAATGAACAGTTTTTTCATGTTCGTGAAATCTCAGCACTGCCTCCGTTCCAACACAAAAAGCTATTACTCTATAACAGCTAGCATGGAAGACAGGAACCTAGATTCTGTAGGGGAACACTTACGTTCGTCAGCTCCTCTTTCTTTGCTAAGTAGCAGGCATGCATGGATGATATCAACAGTACCTGTAGAAATGATCTTCCATTTATTAAGCTCCTGAAAGATCTTGGGAAGATCACCTTAGTCTTTCAGACAGAAGCTTATTGCTTGCCCTCAGAGCATATTAAGATGGCATGACACTTGGCACTTTGTGAGACCATACAGATGTTACAACATTCTAGTTGATGGGGCTGGCTGGCTGAAAATGCAAGGTGTGATGGATGCTGCTTGCCGTTCTTCGACTAAGAGTTTGTGTTGCTTGAAATGAAATGCCTTAAAACGGTTTATGCACAACAAATAGGTTAGTTGAAGTTTGCAAATTTTGCCTTATTTGTCTGCTACGGTTTGGTTGATTTGACAGTCATTTCCACAAACCTATCTGTATTGGACAGATGCTCTTAGTTTATGTGCCCTGACATACCTTTGCCAAGACATCTCCTTACCTTCTTACCATCTCGATATGTAATCCTCCCTTGCTTTTTTTTAACTTCATCTTCACATATTATGTTGAATATATGAAATTCTTGGTTGCTGCCCCTCAACATTCGAACTCCCTTCACAAGGAGGCTAGAATGCCCCTCTATCTGTTGTCCTTCAGGCAGCAGGCTAAAACCTTTCTATTCAGGCAAACTTTTAAAGTTAAAAAAAATGATCCAGGGGTGTTGGGTAGTACTTTAACTATTTTTATATAGATTTTCATGGATTTAGGTGATGATAGATTAAAAAAATTAGATTTAACAATTCTATGGTTAATGCTATTTTTATATTTTATGTTGTAGGTTTTTAATTGTAATTTGTACTATTTTAGCGTTGTGTACTAGTTTGACTCTCATTGAGAAAAGAAATTGGGATGATGATGGTAATAATGATAATAATAATAATAGAAGTTCTTGTCTCCATTCTTATGCTTTTTGATCAAGCATGGGAAATGCAGATGCAGAGTAAGTGTGGAGAGGAAGTACAAAAGCAAATTATTTATTGTTATGATTACCTTCGGATGATGACTTCCTGCGACCCCGGGTGCGCAGTGCCTCGGATGGGCTTGCTGAGGCAGTCAGGGAGCCGTAGGAGCAAGGAAACGATGGCTCCCACGGGCCGCAGCGAACCCATCCTGGGCGGACAGAGAGGTAGGAAGGGAGAGAAGAGGAAAGGAAGCAGAAGGAGCGCACTGCGTGCTCACGCGAGGGAGAAAAGGGGAGAAAGAGCGCGTGTGCAACCCAGCGAGCAGACAGTCATCTTTGGATGACGACTCCCTGTGTTGTTACGTTGTTACCTCAGCCTGCTCTGTGTTTTACACATACATGACTCCCTGTGGTGGGCATGCTTCCCAGGGAGTCATCATCCAAAGGTGCCTGTCTGCTCGCTGGGTTGCGCACGCGCACTTTCTCCCTTTCCTCTCTCCCTCTCTGTCCGCCCGGGATGGGTTCGCTGAGACCTCTGGGAGCCATAGTTTCCTGGCTCCTATGGCTCCCTGACTGCCTCTGCAAGCCCATCCGAGGCACGCCGCAGCCCGGGGTCACAGGGAGTCGTCATCCGAAGGCGCCTCCTTGGCGCCTCCTTGGGTCCAAGGCGAGCGGAGATTCGCCGGTCTCCATGGAATGCGGACTCATCTTAAACAGCTAGTTTAGACTTAAACCTAAGTCTATATTTTCTGTTTAAAAATTGGGGGGTCGTCTTATAGCTCCAGTCGTCTAGTACTCCGGAATATATGGTATATTGATTTCTATCATGTCTTTTTCAAAGTGGTTTATAGGACGTTAAATACATGTAATTAAAATACATATGATACAATCGTTAAAAGAAGATTGAGCAATCAACACTTTTAAAAACAGATTAAAAATATATCATTTGACACACAGTCAAATTGCAGGATTCAGCACATTATTTAGGTACAACAGGTGATATACAGCCACCCATCAAATGCCTGTCAAAACCATGTCTGTGAAGAAAAAAGTAGAAAACAGTTAAAAAAATAAAATCCATTCAACGATTTTATTTGCAATGCACACCTTCAAAATTGAGGTGCACATTACAATTGATGACACATTATACTAAAGTAAATACAGTGTCTGAGGGTTATGGAACAGAGAGAAGGGCCTCAATCAGATCTTGATGCACAGACTGGTGCTAGAGAGAGAATAAAGCCTTTCAGATATGCCTGCATTGTTGTATTTTTCAATATGATAGACTTCTTTGGCTCCCCCCTTACTTTTTACAGTTAACAGATAGATTGTTGATTTCAAATTGAATTATGTCATCTTAAGTTTTAAAATTATGTGTTTTTTCCACTCCAGTTTTATCGGGCTGAAATTGAAGCTCTTCATTCCTCCGGGACAACGGCAGTTGTTAAGTTCTGTGATTACGGAAACTATGAAGAAGTGTTACTAAGCAACATCAGGCCCATTCAAGCTGACACCTGGGTACGTGATAATAAATTCTATACAAAGAGATAAAGTACATAGTTCTTACGAACAATGAAGCCATAAACAGATGACTGGTAATCGTGCAGAGGGTTTTCAAGTAAAAGCCTGAAGAAGAGAATTCTAGAACTGATTAAGACCTCCTTCATTACAAATCCATCCATAACTATGCCTTAAAGAAGCATGTGGTCTTATACTCATGTAATAAAATATGTAAATTGTTGGGGCAATATATTCTTGAATCATTAGCAAACTAATATTTATATGAACAATTGATGATACAATTTTAAATTTTTTCTTTGCCACGTTAAGAGTTCTGATCAGTGGCTTTTGTGTGGTTCTCTGTTCAGAAAATGATAAGATTTGAAATCCAAAGCGTTTTTAATCTATGTATGTATGTATGGCTAAAATGAAGTGTTTCCATCATTGTTTTACATGTGATCCTTCCTTTAACAAATATGACATTACATAAACATATTCAATAGGTAAAATATCATACAGACTTAAATTACTTTATAAAATACACCATTCCAAACTCTCTTATACACAGTTCATTGAGAAATGCAAAGTATTACCTAGTAAAAAAGACATTAAATGTAGTGTATATATATACAAGGATCTTCTCTTGAAATTATTGGGTTGTATCCAGCAAAGAACAGGACACTTTGCACAACCCACCCCAAATCATTAAACAGGTTTTAGGAGAGGGGGGTGCCTTTATACACACAACTTGGCACCATTGGCTATCACTCATGGCTTTTAATTCAAATTTAGGGAGGCAGTGTAATTGGCTGTTTTGTCTACAATGACATTTCGTAATTACCATTGTTAATGGCATACAATGAAGTGAACTGTCAAATGGGCTTTTATATATATATTTAATTTTGAAGTGCTGCTTTTTGCTCCTTTTGCATTAATTTTGGCCTGCAAGTAGATATCTTAAAGGTGATTAAATTCATTCATACCTCTACTGATTTATTACAGCAATAGGTAGCAATTATCAGAACTTTTGCTATGTCTCTTTGTGCTACTGATAATCATTCAAGGTTTATTTTCAGTGCTTCAAACATATTCCCAACAGCAGAGGATTTTGACATGTGCTGTTTGTCCTGCTTCTGCTTTCTCTTCATTTGTTTTCTGTAGTTTGAAAGAGGGTATAGACTTAGGAGTCACATCTTCCTCTTTCCTACTATGTTCTTTTCATGTTGGCCTCCAGACTCTCCAGCCCAACGTGGAATGTGTTGGGTTTTGCCACTGTTCCTGCTGCAGTGTCCCTTGGAGTCCTCCCAATGTATATCACAGAGGTATAACGGTCTGATAAGAGAGCTCCAAGTAACTCTGAGATAGATATCTAGACCCTGAATACTGCAACACATGTCCTCTTCCGCATCTCGGAATGGGACTTTTCATGGTTTGTAGCCTATAGTGCAAATTTCAGAGCTTCTGAGCAAGGCAGTAGAAGTTTTAGGACACGTTATGGCAGACATTAAAACTTTCAAGGCTCTTGTGGGTAGGAGTAGTGTTACAACTGTCATCTGGGTTAAGAATTCATTGTGATGCTGATCAAGTATATGATTAGCTTTTCAGAAGTTGAGAAATGCTGGGGAAATAATTCTATTATCACATTTCTAATAGAGAAGTAGGGGGATTAGGGAATCATCCATCCATTTGTATTGAAACATCAAAGATTTGTTTTTGCATTAGTTGGCAAGATTGTGGGCTTGGTCAGTCCTTTGTATGACCTGTTGCTATAAGGGACATCATGTGCCTTGTTATTTTTCTGTTGCAATGGTAGCAGGCAAATCAGTTCTATCCCGATATGACACCATGCAGACTTTTAACAGTCTCAGCAAGCCACAGATGAAAATACAGGGACAGAAATGGGAAAAGGCAGAAATTCGGTAGGCTCTTTCAAAATGATCATAGGTGGACTGTTGAGAGACAGGCAGATTTACCCATTGTGCCCAGGGAGTTATGAGTTGTGTGCTTTATTGGAGGAAGAATGCTACTGTTTCCAGTGCTCTTTCTTTTAAATTATATGTAATGCATCTTCACATAGTACATATATTTAAATTGAGGATAAATTACACTTGCAGTTTGCTGAGCTTGAGTAATGGGAGTGTGTGAATGATGCTTGAGTTGTATTTGGTATTCACCATGTTCTCTCCAGGATGTGATCAATCATCTTCAGCATTTTTTACCATGTTTTGATAACTGCATCTGGAGGTGTCTTTTAAAATGGCATTTGTCTCTCTCTCTTCTGCTTGGCTGCTTTGCAACTTAGTAATTTCTTTGTTAATAACATTTCACCAAGGTAGTTTGGTACTTGTACAGGTGAAATCTTGGTATGGTCCTAATTCAGCATTCTTCACCATATTACTTGTGTCATGGTAGACAATATAATATCCATTTACTAATACCAAAGTATCTGGTAAAGAAATAAAGGAATGTGGTATCACTATAGTAAATGCTTCTTGGTTATATATAAAGTAAATGAAAGGGCTACATGAATTTGGTATCTTTCGTAAAGCAATAAATTTACCAGTGAACACCTATTATGTAGACATGCAGATATTTCAATATAAAATGTAGACAACGAAAAGATCGTCCTTTCAAGGATTGTTTGAAAGTTTTGCTTGACAATAGATATGTGCACTTATGTATGTAATACATGGTTTTGCTAAATGTAGCAGTGATCACAAAATAAATGAATATGTTTGCAGCGAATCAGCCCCAAATTAAATGCCATCAGAAGAATAAATTATTACTTTCTTTTGCAACATTTAAGATAAAACTTAAAAGCATGTATTGTTCAGAGCCTTCAGACTGAATCAAGTCTGTGTTGTAGAAATGTAAAATAAACATACAAAAAACTCTTCAACCTAAAGTGTTACGTTTTTCTCAAGTTTCAGGAATATTCTTATTGCAAATATCTGTACAGATTTCAGTATCTAATTTTATTGTCAGCATAGTGTCCTTGCTTTTTCGTACATTTGTGTGCGTCATAGTCCTCTCTGGTAGCATTTAACTAATTTTATTTCTAGATGAAGAGCTCAACTCCCAGCTGGTTAAAATTTAGTTGTTCATAACACTGGTCAACACACATTTTGGTGCCTCAAATGTTAAACCTGTTTCTGGGTATATTTGACCTGCCGATTCAAAAAATGGCACAGTTTCCACCTACCAGCTCTAGTTTTCCAGATACCTGACATATGCCATATACCAGTCACCATGTGCTTGCCCATAGAAAAACATGACAATCATATCTAAGAAACTACAGCTGGTGTGGCCTATCCAATGCAGTTTCTGAAGCAGTGTCCCAAATTACCCCAGGAACAGGCCTAAAAGAAAAGACACAAATAAGTTTTTTTTGTTATGATGTGTCATTTTTTAAATTGCCATGGCTCTACGAATCCCTCTGAAGTATTGGCAGTAGTGGGTGCCATCTTAGCAAATGTGTGCCTCTGTCATGCACCACTAATTTTAAACATTCTAACTTCACACAACCCTTTAGACATTAGCATGTTTACTAAAGAAGTTCTAATGTATTTCAAAGGCTTTTGGCACATTTTCTAGGATTTAGTCGAACTTCATGTCATGCATTGGTCAGATATCTTGGGTTTCATCACTGCCCTACAAGAGTTACGTGTTTCTGAGAACAAACAAACCAAACACTTTAAGTTAGACATACTCATCAGTGTTTAGTATTTTCAAAAAACCTTTATGCAAAGTCATCTTGCCTAAGTTTAATATGCCTGTACCATCAGAAAATAGTGGTAATTGGAACTAGCTCTCCAGTCTTTGTCTGTATGAACAAAGTTCCCTTCAGTGTTTGTTGGGTCAGGTGTTTGCTGGCACACAAATAATCAAGTTCGTTAGGATATTTTTCTTATCTCAGAGTCTCTAAACCATGTGAGTAACTGTAAATTGGTAAGGAGATTCTTGCTACTCAGTGGAAATGAAATGATAACCAGTAAGGCTCTTCTCTACATCTTGAAGAAAAAGAAATAACAGAATTTAAATTGCCACATGTTGGTTGCCAGGTAAATATATATTAAGACACTGTCTCACTGTGATCTCAAATTGAGTTATCAGTTGCCAAATAAGTAGTGGGATGCTCTAATGACATACACTGTTTCTGATAGCAAATATTTCTTGAAGATTGTGATGACACATGTATTCTCAATTTCACCATCTGACACATGCTCTCATTTGATAGCAGAGGCAGGAATGAGATGCCTTCTGCATCTCAGAAATGCCAGAGTCTGGATTTTTCTTTTTCACATGCTCATTTTTACTCGTATCCTGCAATCTCTATCTGTTCTCTTCGCAGTTAAAACAGATTATCTATTCTAAGATTCTTAAGTTCTGAAAAGAGTTCAGTTAAAAAGGTCCTATGGTATGGAAGATGGGTTGAGAAATCAGAATAGTCATGATCCCAAATGAAGAGCAGAAGTTCTTTATTACGGCAGTTGTCTGCTTTAAATGAGATCTCATGAAATTACCTTTATAGTCAGATAAGGAAGAATAAGGTAACATGCGCTGCTACTTCTTTCCCCCTAACTTTTACCCATAGAAGGATTGTATACTATTTGCACATTCTTTATAGAGAGTTTGTTTTGCCAAGCACAGTGCTGCTTATATCTTCTGAGAATGTATTAATGACAAGATGAACAACTGAATGTCAGCAGTAGCTCTCACAGAATCCTAATAGAGATAGATGTGAATAACTGTTGATCCATCACAGCTCTGCAGATTTTAGACATATGTCCATATAATCTTTCAGTAAGTTCAAGTGCAATGGCCATCAGCTCTAGCCAGAAAAGCCAGTGGTGAGGAGTTAGGGTAGTTACAGTCCAGTAACCTTTGGAGGGATATGTGTTTCTTAGGATTGGATAGGTTCGTTTAGAAGAGCCTAAAAGTCGTAAAAAACTTCCGACTTTTGAAGTAGTTTTAAACCATGCAGGAAAGGTGGGTGGGTGGGGGGGAAATCTGAATTTGAACCACTTACCTTTTTTTCGGAAATATTTCATAATAATGTTCGGATGTCTCAAGGTTATTTTAATTTTCACAACCCATAAGCAACTTCGGTAAAGCCTGAAAAGTTTTAAAATCTCATGCTTTCCATCAGCAAGGCAAGGAGGGATGAGATGGGAGTGGCTAAGCACAGCCATTGTTGTAGTTTGTGAAAGCCAGGTCCCCATGGTAGAGAAAAGATTGCAAAAGGCCCTGCTGTTAGATTACATTTCCCACACTGCCTTGCTGCTCATTAGCCAAAAAGGCTGAAGGACCCCTATAGCTCAATAGCTGTCAGTAGCAGTCTTTGTTTAAATATAAAATAAACTGATTGAATCTATAAATGTGTCTAAAGAGAAGGCAGCAAAGCAATAAGCAACCCTAACCCTTTCTTTTTCTGTCATCCTTGTAAGAAAGATACATGTCCACCACAAAAGGGGAGCTTCCATGACTCCCCACACCTTCCTTTTCAGCAAAATGTGTGCCTTGGCTCCCCCTTTTTGCCGATGTTTGCCATTGTTTGCCACCATTTGTCATGATTTTTTCTTTTTGCCATTTTTCAAACTCGCGACCTCCTGGTTCTGGGGGCGGTTCACTCTCTCATGAAGCCACCGACCACTCTGTAGCAATAGCAATTCAGAACTTATACTTATTCATTCTAGATGCCCCTTGATGGGGTCTGTACATGATTTCTGTTCTCCACTAATTTAACACAGTTTGTGCCACACAAACAAAGTTTCTGGAGTAGAACAAGTAAAGACTACCCAATGAAATAGGTAATAACACTTTCAAACTGGGAAGAGATTTTCTTTATTATTAAATAAAGGGGTTTTTAAAATAAAAACTTTGAAAAATTTTCCCTGGCAGAGATTGAACTCGCAACCTCCCAGTTCTGTGGGTGGTGCGCTCTCTCAGGGAGCCACCGACCACTCTGTAGCAATAGCAGTTCGGATCTTATATTTATTCACTTCCCAGCGAGAAGCCAGTTCATCTTTTTCCTCTAGCGGGGCCGTTTCGGCCCCGATTCTCTCAAAACTTGAAGACATTCCTTCCTTCATCCCTTCCTTTAGAGTCCCCTAGGATTGATGCACAGGGGAGTCTGGCTTGCTAAAATACTTTGGAAAACTACATCTCTCATGCATATAAAATTCACCAAAAATCCATTGATAAGTTAAAGGTTATGAAATTTAGTGAGCTAACGGTGGTCCAAGGGTTCTGCCACTGTAACAAGTTTAATCAAGATTGGTCTAAAATGAGGGAATGAGAATCCTTTGAAGTTTTCCCAGTGCCTGTGCTGTTTTTTTCCTACTGCACATGCGTGCCTGCCATTAACAAAGCAATTCAGAAGTTTTGGAAAGTTTCAGGGTTTTGTTTTTTTTTTAGAAATCAGAGGTGACTAGAATCAAACCACCAATGCCCCCTACATCCGAAATGAGTTTTGAACCTTTTTTTAAAAAAATCAACCAAGCCTAGTGTTTCTCCTTTGTGGTGTCTGGTGAAATAAGCACTTATGATACTTGATGCACCTGTGCAGCAATCACTGGAAAACTCTGCAAAGCTGAGAAAGGCTTGTGGCTGCAGCCCCGTCCTTCATCCCCATGAAGCATATATATTGCATGAGGGGCTGTAGCCAGTAGTTCTTTTTTTCCAGCCGCCTTACAGCAGCAACCTAGGAACCTCTCTGCTTGATATTCAACCCTCCTATTGACTTGGACTGTTTATTGGATATTCTCCTTTCTCCAACCCTATTTTGAACTGGTTTTTGGACTCCTCTGGTGTCTCCAAACCCTGACCTCGGATTGTTATATGGACTTGTGCCTTTCTCCAATCCTTGACTTCGGACTGGTATCGTACTTACCTCTTCTCTTGTTTACTATGGCTTCTCCTATTCCTCTTAGGAAGTGTACTTCTTGTGGGGAGAAGCCCCCTGTGGGGGATGGCCATTCTTTGTGTCTCCTTTGTTTAGGTGAAACGTATAATGTTGCCACTTGCTCTTTGTGCAAGGCTTTTCCGCCGGAGGCCCGTAAGGCCAGAGACCGGCGTTTGAAGACCTTCCTTTGTGAGGCAGCTCTTCTTCCCCCTCCTACTGATGGCCGCCGAGCGGCGTCGGAGCCTGCTGGGCCTGCTACAGGCCACGTCAGTGCTCCCCAGGCTACTGCGCCGGCGAAGCGCAAAGCCTCTCTTGACCGGAGCACTTCACCTGCCAGGACCGGGGGGAAAAAGCTCCAGAAGATCCGCGGCGTTCCTGGGGTCTCCCCTCCCTCTTCTTCACAGGTGTTCCCTTCACTTCCTCACCGGGTGTCCTCACCTCCTCCTCAGCCATCTATCTACTTCGGCACGCGTCTGGCTGCTTACTACAAGGCATGGAGTTCCATCACCACCGATCAGTGGGTGCTGGATGTGATTCGCAATGGCTACTCTATTGAATTTGACGTACCTTCGCCCCTAGGGCGCGTCCAGACGACTCCGCCTTCTGCTGTCCTTCTGGATGAGGTACGGACCTTACTCCAGAAAGATGCGATTGTGCCGCTTCACCCATCACAGTATTCCTCTGCTTTTTTCTCCACCTATTTCGTGGTGCCTAAAAAAGATGGGGGCCAACGGCCTGTCTTGGATCTGCGTTCTCTTAATCAGTACATCCGGCCCCGCAGATTCCGCATGGTGACTCTTTCGACCATCTTACCACTGCTTCCTCATGGTGCGTGGTTCGCCACCATTGATTTAAGGGATGCCTACTTCCAAGTAGCCATCGCGCCTCACCACCACAAGTGCTTGTCCTTCAAGGTTGGCGCTAAGGCCTACTCTTTCCGCGTCCTCCCCTTCGGCATCTGTACTGCACCTCGTGTCTTCACCAAGCTCATGGCAGCGGTGGCGGCGCACTTACGGGTGAACGGAATCACGGTGTTTCCTTACATTGATGACTGGCTGGTCGTCGGGGCTTCGCGGTCCCAACTCCTCCGGCATCTAGACTTCACCTTATCTTTGTTACAGACCCTTGGCCTGGCGGTCAATGTGGGCAAGTCCCACCTAGACCCAACACAAGACATTCACTTCATTGGCGCACGTCTGACTCTCTTCAGCGCAAGGCGTTTCTGTCGAGCAGCGGTTTCGCAACCTCCGCTCAGCAGTGCAGCTCCTTCGACGTTCTGCTTCTGTACCGGCCAAGCGCGTCCAGTCCACGCTAGGGCATATGGCTTCCACGACTGCTGTCACTCCATATGCCCGGCTACACTTCCGCCCTCTGCAGGCATGGTTCGTCAGGGTGTTCAACCCTCTCCGACACAGCCAGCATTGCCTGTTACGGCTGCCGGCTTTCGTCCGCCGCTCTCTACATTGGTGGACTCTTCGCAGCGCTGTCTGCATGGGCATGCCATTTCGCCCTCCCGGCCCTTCGGTGGTCGTCACCACGGACGCCTCCCTTCAGGGCTGGGGAGCCCATTCCGGCACCCTCTCTGTCCAGGGCCTGTGGCCTCCGGCCGAGGCCTTCCTGCACATCAATGTGCTAGAGCTGACTGCCATCCAGAAGGCGCTCCGGGCCTTCGAATGCTCTCTGCACGGCCGCGTGGTCCAGATCTGCACGGACAACACGGCAGCCCTCTGGTATCTCAACAAGCAGGGTGGGACTCGGTCTCACACTCTGCTCCAGTTGGCATTGGACATTTGGCACTGGTGCATTCCTCGGGGGATCCACCTTTTGGCGCTGCACCTGCCTGGCGAGGACAACACGGTGGCGGACCACCTCAGCCGCTCCGGGCCCACCAACCACGAGTGGCCACTGCACCCTCACGAGGCTCGCATGCTATTTCGGCGGTGGGGACAGCCAGCCATCGACCTGTTCGCGGCGCCAGCCAACACCAAATGCCGCCACTTCTGTGCCAGGATGCCAGTGGCATCGCCACAGGGCTCTCTGGGAGACACGTTCCTCTACAATTGGCACGGGCCCCTGCTGTATGTTTTTCCACCACTGCCTCTCCTGAGCCGAGTGGTAGCCAAGATCGACGCGGACAGAGCCGATGCTCTCCTGATCGCCCCTTGGTGGCCCCGGCAGCCCTGGTTCGCCCTCCTCAAGGGCATGGTTGCGGGCGATCATCTCTCCCTGAGCAGACGACCGGACTTGCTCACGGTGCAGGAAGGTCTAGTGCGTCACCCCGACCTCCGCCTCCTCCGCCTGACGGCATGGCGGATCAGGCCGTCCCACTCCCTCCAGCAGTAACGGCCTTCTTGGATGCTGCACACCGGCCTTCCATGCAGCGCTCATATTCTACGAAGTGGAGACGCTTTGAGGCGTTTGCCCGCCAACACGGGGTCCTTCCTCTCCAGGGCCCTACTTCTCTTCTCCTTCTGTTCCTTACGACATTGGCGGAGGATGGCCTACAGCTCTCTTCTGTCAAATGCTATGTTGCGGCGTTGTCAGCATATCGCCGCAAAGGCGGTGGCTCCTCCTGGTTTCAGGACCCTCTTGTGCATCGTTTCCTTAGAGGGTATCGCGCCCTCCGACCACCGGTCTCCCCACCTCCTCCTGCATGGCAGCTTGAACTTGTATTGTCCGCACTGATTAAGCCACCTTTTGAGCCATTGGCTACCACCGACTTTTGTCATCTTATCCTGGAAAGTGGCTTTCCTGGTGGCGATCACCTCAGCTCGCCGGTCGAGCGAGTTGTGTGCACTGCGTGTGGATGAACCTTACCTCCGGTTCCACAGGGACAAGGTGGTTCTCCGCACCAACATCGCCTTCCTCCCGAAGGTCGCTACGGCGTATCACATGGCTCAGGATATTGTGCTCCCGGCCTTCTTTCAAGCTCCTCAAACTGAGCTTGAGCGGGCGCCCCATCTCCTTGACGTCCACAGGGCCCTCTCCTTCTACCTTCACAGGACGAAGGACTTCCGGCACTCTCCTCAACTCTTTGTCAAGTATCGCACTGACACCAAGGGTCTCCCTGTTTCCCCCCAGCGCTTCTCCGCCTGGGTGGTCTCCGCTATCAGACTGGCCTATCAAGTGGCGGGCAAGGCTCCGCCACTGCATCTGAGGGGCCACTCCACAAGGGCTGTTGCTACGTCAGCAGCTTATCTTCGTGGAGTTCCATTGGACGACATCTGCCGGGCGGCGATCTGGACTACTCCGTTGTCTTTCGCCACCCATTACAAGATGGACGTCCAGTTGAGAAGGTATGCTGCTTTTGGCAGATCGGTTCTCTTCTCGGCAGTGGCATGATGCCCACCACCAAGGTTTGTGGCTCGCTAGTCTATCATAAGTGCTTATTTCACCAGACACCACGAAGGAGAAAGAATGGTTGCTTACCAGTAACCATGTTTCTTCGAGTGGATGTCTGTGAAATTAGCATGACCCCACCCTTCCTCCCGCAGATTATGCCTCTACCTCGGGCCGCTGCACGGCGGCAGGGGGAACTACTGGCTACAGCCCCTCATGCAATATATATGCTTCATGGGGATGAAGGGCGGGCTGCAGCCACAAGCCTTTCTCAGCTTTGCAGAGTTTTCCAGTGATTGCTGCACAGGTGCATCAAGTATCATAAGTGCTAATTTCACAGACATCCACTCGAAGAAACATGGTTACTGGTAAGCAACCATTCTTTCTCCTTACAAGTCTGTTGTGCCATTTGAGGATATGTATACTGGATACTTTGATATACTTTGACATCTTAATGGTTTTAGGTATCTTAATTAGCAATGCATAGTGTGAAAGCAATAACGTGTGTGTTTAGAAGTCACATATCAAGCATATGCACATGCCAGGAAGTTAGTAATTAAATGAGGTTCTTTATTAATGTGTATTTAGTGACAAACCCTGGATGTGCTTCCATGCAAATTATTAAATGGATTGTATGCAAATAGAGCATTGAAAGCAAACCACCCTCTTTGTACTCTGTAAAAGGGGAATTTTGTGTAACCGTATTGACCTTCAGAGAAATTCCAAAGTCCATAGTGCAGCGGTTCTCAACCTGTGGGACCCCAGGTGTTTTAGTTTACAACTCCCAGAAATCCAACCAGTTTCCTAGCTGTTAGGGTTTTTGAGAGTTGAAAGCCAAACTATCTGTGGACCAACAGGTTGAAAACCATTGCCATAGTGCAATAATATTTTTATTAAGACTGTTGAAAAGGCACAGTATCTTCCGTTAAAGCTTTTGAAACCCTAAATTTCTTCATCAGGCAAAATGGATGTGTAGTAAAGGGCTAAATAATAGTTGAATAAGATATGTAATGTCCAGGTTTTTGGGGTCCGAACCTGTTCCTCTAAAGTCTCGGAATGCCACATCCATTTTCTCAATCCCCGATGTATTTTTTACATTTCAAAATCCTCTTGAACTCTGTAGGAGGCAAGAGCGCAATTTCACTACATTTCATTCTCCCGAGTTGTCAACCCAAAAGAGTTTTTTTTATTAAACACGAAGCTGTGAGCATAAAACAGTGAAGGAGTGGCTTGCCCTGATTAGCTATCAGTTCCGTGTGCTTCAGCATATGCAAAGCTGGACCCATTGGGAGGAGGAAGCTTCTTCCCAAAATTGGCGATGTATGGAAGCGCATGGCGCTGCAACACCCCTGCCCCGTGAGTCAGGCAGGGGTTTTAATGTCTGTGGTTACATTTCTTATCATTTTGCATTTTGCATTTTAGATGTAACTATCTAAAAATAATGTAGAAATTACTATATACTTAAGAGACACTATAAATAGTTTCATTCATTCGTTAATTGCACAACAGTATTGATTTCTACTATGTTTTTATACCAACATCATCCATTCCACACAAAGTGCAAGAAATCTTGTGAGTTTTCACAAAACTTGAAAGATGCAGTTATTTCATTATTTCATGGTTTGGAGTAGACACCTGAATTTGTAGTCATTGTTGGTTAAATATTATGATAGCAGCATGTCACTCCCTGCCTTCTTTTCAGAAAAACCTTGAATTGTTATTTATTTTCTGGGAAAAGATTTTAGTTTCTTCCTAGGGCAGAAGGATCTAAATGATTTTTCAATCAGTATCTCCTATTGTACTCTTAAGAAAACTCGACGGGAACATACTAGCTCCATCTCCTTTCATCGTTACCTTCCATTTTGTACATGTGAGGGCTCCAGGAGTTGTGGACCTTGAAAAACACAGTTTCTGATCACACATGGAAAGAAAAGGCAGAAGATTCCCTTCATTCAAATCTGAGTCATGCTTAAAATGTGTTTCTTCTGAAGTGGCAAATGTTAAGAAAATATAAATTCAAGCTGTTAATATTCACCTATTGTGTCCATATTACACTAAGTAATTCTGTGACTGAGGGACAGTGCATACTAGTGCAATATAGTTAAACCCAATTTGTTGTGGAGAGACAAAATGCCCTATTGACAACCATAAGGTATAATCCAGGGTTGTTAAATCCTTTTCCTAGAGCGTATCTTATTGTAGGGAATTGTTTGGGTGGAGCTATAAAACTAATTGCAGCAATGGTAGAATTTATGATGAGATGGAATACTATTTCAGTATATGGTGTAAAAGGAAGCTGGGGAAGGAAATAGATGTCAGCTGAAAGCGTAAAGACATATACAAGACACTTGGAAACAATATAATAAGCTTAGTATAGATTTCTTGGAAATCAGATTTATCTATATTAATACACCTAGTTTCTTTCTTCATATATATAGTGTGCAATTACAAAAGAACCTTTGTATAGTTTGAACTTCAGACAACACATCTTTTTCTTTATAATAGCATATGTGGCTGATAATAATGTGCAATGTATAATGAGCTACCTAGACTCCTCTAGATATCTCCAGCGTTGAGCAAGCGAAACCATTTCTTCTTGCCTTTGCAAAGAAACCCCTGCAAATGCCACAGATATCTCTACAAAAGTGCCATTTAATAAGGACATGATTTCCTTGAAAAGTCAGTGTTATGGTAAGGGCAGGGATGCCAGAATATTGCCAGTATATTAATAAATATGGATTTGTTCATTTGATCCCACCCTTTCCACTGATTTTTGTGGTTTTTAAAATGTCTCACAAGCCCTTTCTATACCGAAGTTATAATGTAGTTTGATGCCGACTCAAGACTGGGGTGTCCACAAATGTACATCCCCAATGCACTTAAGAGTGTATGTGACCAGAAATGTGCTTTTAAAAACTCACCATAAAGTTCAGAGTACAACAGATAATGTGCTGCAGCCAATTAAGAGTCTATCCTGTGTAGGACTCAAAACCGGGACAGAAAAATGCAGAACCCTTGACCAAACCTAGGGCTGAAGCACTTCATCCCAGCTGGCTAGAAGATCAACTACTACTCTCCCAGGAGAGGAAACTACACTGTTCCCAAGTTCCGCTCCTACCGTGTTTCCCCGAAAGTAAGACAGCGTCTTACTTTCTTTTCCCCAAAAGTCCCCTACGGCTTACTTTCGGGTACGTCTTATATAACCCAAGGCGTGCCCCTCTGCCGCCGCCGCCGCCGCCATGCCGCCCCGCCGCAACCGGAGGTGTGCGGCACACCTGTGGCACACCTCCGAGGCACACCTCTTCGCCAGGGCTCCAGGCAAGAGAGGGAAAGGAGCCAGGGGCGGGAGGCGGCGGCGCGTCACTGTGACGCTGCGATCCTCACCACGCTCCTAGCTCCTTTCCCCTCCCTTGCTTGAGGAAAGAAGGGAGAGGGAAAGGAGCCAGGGCGTGGTGAGGATTGCAGCGTCACAGTGCCGCGTCGCCGCTTCTCTCCGCCCCTGGCTCTCTTCCCCCCACCCTTGGAAGGGAGGAGGAAAGAGCCAGGGGCGGGGGAGAAGCGACGCGTCACTGTGACGCGTCATCGCTTCGTGCCGCCCCTGGCTCTCTTCGCCCACCCTTGGAAGGGGAGGAAGAGAGCCAGGGCGGGAGAAAGGACGACAGCGTCACTGTGGACGCGTCATCGCTCTCTCCCCGCCCCTGGCTCTCTTCCCCCACCCTTGGAAGGGAGGAGGAAGAGAGCCAGGGGCGGAGAAGGGGACGGCAGCGTCACTGTGACGCATCATCGCTTCTCTCCGCCCCTGGCTCTATTCCTCCTCCCTTCCAAGGGTGGGGTAAGAGAGCCAGGGGAGAGAGAAGCGGCGACGCGTCACAGTGACGCGTCGTCGCTTCTCCCGTCCCTGGCTCTTTTCCTCCTCCCTTCCAAGGGTGGGAAGAGAGCCAGGGGCGGAGAAGCGGCGACGCATCACTGTGACGCTGCGATCCTCACCACGCCCCTGGCTCCTTTCCCTCTCCTTTCCTCAAGCAGGGAGGGGGAAAGGAGCCAGGGCGTGGTGACGATCGCAGCGTCACAGTGCGTCGCCACTTCCTCCCGCCCCTGGCTCCTTTCCCCTCCCTTGCCTGGAGCCCTGGCGAAGAGGTGTGCGGAGGCGCAGGTGTGCAGGTGTGCCTCGCACACCTCCGGTTGGCTTGCGGGCAGGGACGCACTACGGCTTATATACGGGGTATGGCTTATATAAGCCGACCCCCCCAGACACCCCCGATACGTCTTACAATCGGGGGTGTCTTACTTTCGGGGAAACACGGTAGTTCCGCTCCTAGTTTCTTATTTCTTGTGCCCTACCACGGTCTAGCACTTATTCAGTACAGACATGGATATGAGCATCAGTGCATCTCAGTGGGCTAGTTAAGAGGGGGGATGAAACAACTGCATTTTCCAGCAGCTGGCTACTCGCATATACTGTGATTCCTAGATTCGGTTCTGATCTGCAGTTGTGACCAGCATCCCAGCCTCGAACCAGTTCCTGAGCTGTTTGCGTAGGCACAGATCAGTGAAACCGGTTCATTTTAATCCACTACCAAACTGGATTATAGTGCCTCTGTAGAAGCATCCTAATTGTACATTAGTTTTGTCTCTCGCATTCTGCACTGGTGCTGTTCAAATCTAAGTTCTAAGGATTTTCTCCCACTGTGTGTTGGCATAATGTTACAATGGAGCATAACATTATGGAACAAAGAATGTATACACACAAATATGACATCCTGCAGACTATATTTCAGAGGAAGGACCTGCAAAACCACCTTGGAATATCCCTTGGCTCAGAAAACCCTATGAAATGCAAGTGGTCACCATAAGTTGCTAAGCGGCTGGAAGGAAAATACGCGTAGACACTGAAAAATCCCTGCAGATACCGATTGAAGCAAGCAAAAGTATGTGAGTTAATTCCTATCTGCAGTATATAAAATTGTAATTGTTAACAATGTATAATTGTTTTTTAAAGCTATAAAATGGTTTTGGGGCAGCAAAAAGCAGTCGGGGCAGCAAAAAGCTGTTTTAGAAGATTGCTCTCCTTAAAAAAGTGAGAAAGAATATCTCATAAGATATTCAGTTTCCCCAAATTTTCCAGCTGCATACATTTATTCTTCCTTCCTCTCTTTCTCCTTACCACTGCTACTTGTTTTTCTGAGCCTTTATATTCCAGGAATTCAATGTGGGGGAGAGTAAACTGAGTGTGTGATGGGGGATGGACAAGTAGCAGTACGGAGATTTAATGCAGGATTGCAAAGAAAAGAATTAGAACGCTAAGATACAAGCTATATTGTTTTTCTCCACGTATCACAAACAATTAACTCCAACTGATGTCATCCTTCCTTTTCGCCAGTATACTCCTTCCAGCCATGCTTTCAAAATATTTCCACTAGAAAAATAAGGTACTCCCAATGCATGCTATTCAGTGTGTGGATATTGCATGTTTCCTAGTGCTCATTTTTCTGAACCAGTTTTTTAGAAATATGAATATAGGTTAGTATGCATAAATAAAGGATTATTAACAAAGTATGTCATTATTTTCATTGCTTTTTCTCCCTATTCCCATATTTCTAAACCAGCAGTCATTCATTATTATATAGGCTGCTTACCACCTAATACATAAATAACTTGTCTCCCCAAATTGTTACAAAAGTGGTTTATTTATTTCAGGTAAGAAGTAATCCATTCTGAAAATCATTTTGTTTTGGAGTCTGTTGTGAGCGAAGGCTTCCAATTTTGTCAAATAATACTTGATTTTTCATGGTTTAGGCATTTACTGTGAACAGCTTGAATTGAAAATTAGTCTATTAAGTAAAATGAGAGGGTGGAGTCCATTTAATTCAAATATATATTGAAGTCCTCCCTAGCAGTAATCTGACTCCTGCTTTTGGGAAAGATACAATAATTTTAGTTACTTCTCATTTTTCAAAAAGTACTTTTTATTTTAACCTCGTGTTTTTGTTCATTCTTGAGGACACTGGGAAGGAAGTTGATAGTGATTGTAAATGTTTTTTTTTTCTTTTAAACCGGAGTTAAATCATATGAAACAAGTTTTGCTGATTTGACATACTGAAGCCCTATAGAACTGATATGCCTTTGCTGAACCACAGGAACGCAAACATCAGACAATTTTTTTTTTACAATACCATAACATCATATATGGTATCTATAGGAAATAAATGTACATTTTGTTGTTTATTCATTCAGTTGCTTCCGACTCTTTATGAACCCATGTACCAGACCATGCCAGAGCTCCCTGTTGACTGTCATCACCCCCAGCTCCTTCATGGTCAAGCCAGTCATGTCAAGGATACCATCCATCCATCTTGCCCTCTTACTTTTTCCGTCCATCTTCCCCAGCATCATTATCTTCTCCTAGCTTTCCTGTCTTTTCATTATGTGGCCAAAGTGCTTCATCTTTGACTTTAATATTCTTCCCTCCAGTGATCATTCGAGCATTATTTCCTGGAGTATGGACTGGTTTGATCTTCTTTCGCTACAAGGCACTCTCCGAATTTTCCTCCAACACCACAGTTCAAAAGTGTCTCTCTTTCTTCGCTCATCCTTCCTTATGGTCCAGCTCTCACGTCCATAGGTTACTATGGGGAATACCATTGGTTTAACTCTGCAGACCTTCATTACCAATGTGATGTCGCTACTCTTCACTATTTTATTGAGATTGGTCATTTTTCTTCTCCCAAGAAGTTAATGTCTTCTGGCTGCAGTCTGTGTCTGCAGTAATCTTTACATGCGAAAAATCTAATCTTTTTAATGGTGTCAATATTCTGCTTCAAAAAAAGAAATCTGTGCCCTTTATAAGATGACATCTTTAGTTAGAAAAAAACTAAAGACGTGGCTTTGGGACCGGGCATTTGGTTGATGTGGAGCAGCGGACAGACAATTGAGTAATGACAATGTTGTGGAGGTGGACTGCAGATTGGCTTGGACAGGCCATGAATGTGGAGCGGGGATTATGTAGTTCTGATATTTAATTGATTTTAATCGGTTGTTGTATTTGATGTGTTGTAGTTTTGTACTTATGTATACGGCATCGAATTGTTGCCTTTTGTCAGCCATCCTGAGTCCCCCTTTGGGGGTAGAGAAGGGCGGGTTATAAATTAAATAAATAAATAATTAATTAATCTCCTAGCGTTTCAGGTTCCAGTGATCTGATTTCAGCCTGAATATTATTCTTCAGCTATTGGAGTGTCTGAGGTTTGCTGAGATAGCCCCATAGGAAGAAATCAGGAACCATCAGATATGGAGAATATGGTGGCCAGGTTAGGTCACAACCATGGGAAATCATTCTACCCTCAAAAATTGGCCTGAACATTTGGATTGTGGGTCCATTAGTTGGAACCATGTGTCATGTTTATCTCAAACTACAGTGAGTAAGAAACATTCAAGCATAGACCAATATTCATTTCCTGTAACATTGGCAGGGCTGACCCAATGTGGTCTTCGAAAAAGTAAGGGACAATCACTTTTTCCGACATCACCCCACCCCACACTTAAATAGGGTGCAGTTCCTTTTGGTGAACCCCAAATCTTGCCATTTTGTTTGTGAATGAAACTGATCAACTAACATTATCAGCTTGTGGATAGATTTGGGATTTCCTCTTGCCAATTTTTGAAATTTGACTGCATGCTGCAATCTATGGGCATAATCTGGTGACTTCAACTGTGACAGCAACTGCATTTTATATGGAAAAAGGTTCCAAGTATTCAGAATATGTTGGAGCGATGTCTGAGTGACTCCAACCTGTCCAGTCCACCTTCGTGTTGATATGCTCTGGTCTTCTGCAACACTCTCTCTTACACGCTCAACTGTAGCTTCCTTCCTAACTGAGTGCAGTCTGCCTTTCTGTGGAAGGTCTTATAGAGCTCTTTTTCCTCAATGATTAGACATTTCAAATCCAATGTCTAATCATTAGTTCGCTTAGAGAATCTCTGACGTAATGGCGATAATGTGATTGTGGGGTCACAATGATTGATCCTTGGTTTTGATAGTAAGATTTCACAATTTGTGTTCACTATTTGGTTATGAATTTCTGAATGGTTAATCTCCAAGATATTCGTTAAAAATATCTATAAGGAAAACTAATTAAAATATATTTTTTTCAAAAAGTTATTAAAACATCAGATCCCTTTGTGACTTTTGCCCTACTCTGCATACACATCTCACTGTGGGATTATATGTTTTTCTGTCCAAGATGTTTGGAGAGCACCAAGTTGAGAAATTTTGGATTCGAATGATAGATACATTCACAGAAGTGACATGCAGTTCCCTGCTACAAGAAATGATCTTATTTAAACATTTTATCAATGCACTATATAACCTCACTTAGGAATGTATTTGGAAATCCATTTGACACAGACATTGCAAGGTTTTCCAGTGTGTGTTCACTGCAACTGTCTACACAAAAATACTTCTTTAGATGGAGCTCTTAAAACTGATTGAAAAACTGCCATACACAACCTGTTTTGGTTTTAATCTGACTTCTAAAGAAATAATGCTATTTTTGTCCAGTACAAAATCTTTACTTTAGCTGGACTTAAAATAGCACTCCTAGATTATCCTTTTTTGTTATCTTGTGCTGCATACTTCTTTTAAACTCATCAAAGTGTGTGATGCTCTTTTTAGAACTGTTTAGATACACTTGAATCCGGACACTAGTGGCAACCAAGAAAAAAAATTAATTGCTTACTTTTCTTCTTGATTTGCATGCCTTCCAACCCATCAGGATAAAATAATCTAAAGAAAACAAGGATCATACGCATAGTAGATCAGTATGCTTTCATGAATGTTTACTCAAAGTCTGGGTTCCCTTATTTCCCAGACCCTGTGTAGTTTAAAGGATCATTCAAAAGGAGCCTGGTTCCCAGATTGAGAACAGTTCAGAGTGTTTATGAATTCTTAGGGTCTGTAGGTTCTTCTCTCTTCTTGCAACTCTTTGAGGCAATATGTCTTTAGTCGATGGTTCTTTCAGGGAATACTTTAGACACTAAAGGAAATAATATCTCTGATAAAAACATCCATCAATTTAGGATTGTTGATAAATGTATTCCATTTACTGCTAGTGTAATAATTTATTGAAAGAGTAGTCTGTGTCTCTCTCTTTAGGTATAATCTAGTAGCATTCTTTCTCCCAGAATTCTTGGCTATAGTGAAACTTTTCTCATGTTGGTTATTCCGATTACTAGAATCACTTTCATCAATCAAGCTGTCAGTTTAATAGTCAGCTATCTTCACTTGGGGTCAGGACGGATCCAGTTGTGAAGTTGTCCAGTTATTGCAATATAGCACACTTCACTACAGTCATCGCATATTGGGTTTGATTTCTGTCATTCAGGAGTCACACTTACCAGTGTTTGGGGGGGAAAACTTGATTATTTCAGTGGAAAATGAGATCCAACCCTTATCCAAAAGGTGTTAATGGAACTATGGCACTGGGATTTTGGGGTTGTAAGAATTCAGCACACTTCTCGAGAAAGAAAAGGCCTTCAGCCAAATCTGGACCTTCTAGTTATGTACTCCTTCAAAAGGCTAGTGAAATTCAGAATGATAAATCATTCATCATCTTGCAGTTCCAATAAATCACAAATATATTTTTATCCGTAGATTGAATGGAGTCATATTTTATGAGGCCACCTGATGTTCTTTCCACTATACTCTCCAAGACTTTACTGCAACTCACAGCCTGGGTTTTTGCACTGCACATGACACTAGTGCACTTGGAAAGTTTATGATCTTTTACTGTAAATTTCCACTGAACTTGAATTTGAGTCTTTCTGTACAAGGTTGACAGACTACTCATCGCATCCCATACCATCAGCAGGCCAGTCACATTTTTGCTGCATTCTGAGAATCTGAAACTCTGAGCCTCTGTTAGTCTAGTCAAGTTTTATTTGACACCAACAGGTAGTTTCAATTAATTGTTACATATCTAGGGTCTTTGCATATTTTCTGTGTCCCAGACTTCCACTCCTTATTGGGACCATTGACACAACCGGTGACTGGAAACTCCCAAAACAAGTGACTTCATCTTTCACTCGTGTTACAGTATACTCTTCCCCTCCTCTCCCAATGTTCTAGTTGGGAACAAACTTCCTGACCAACAGTCTCGTTCTGATTTTATAAATGTTATGTTCCCTGAATATATACTTACAGTGATGACTGTAATCCCGCAAGTTGTTTCTTAGGGCCTTGGTTACCACTCTATTTATCATTTACAAGTGTCCTCACAAATGCAATGATTGTTATCTGAAATAAAACTCATCATCAGGGCTTTATATGCCACCCAAGATCTTATAATGGGATTGGACCATCCTGTATGGTCATATTTTTCAAAAATAAGCAAGCTAGTATGGGATCAAGAATCCAACTGACCTTCAGATTGCTCTTTTGGGAGAGATTCAAAGTTTACAACTTTTTATTTCTAAAGTGGTATTTAGTCCCTCATCACACTTAAGGCAATCTTGGTATGCGTTGGATGTCAAGGCTCGGTGTGACTGGATGTGATAACCAAGTGTTACAATTTAGGATTGTTGGTGAATTTCTCTGTGTGTAATAAAAATTTCCCTGCATATGTATACAGTTATGGGATTGCAACAGAGAGGAGATGCGAAGTTAACATATTAATAATCCCTCCTTGCATATTTGTTTTGCACATGTTTTGAGTGCCTAGCAGGTCAAGTGTCATGAACTCAATGAAACTGAATAATTCAGAATTGCAGCCTAAATACTCCATCCAGTAAGCTACATGTTATTGAAGACGACATCGTTCAGAATAGTTACCCCATGGTTCCTATTATTGTCAAGATTTGTATAAATTGATGACCAAATTAGACTTCTCTTTAACAAGTGATTGTATATCACAGCTCTTACACAAACACATCTTGTATCAGATTTAGACTTCTTCATGTTTAAAGTAAACTTCTGGCTAGTCTGTTATATTTCTAGGTTTCCCTGTTCTACTTTTAACATGCCCCCCCCCCTTTACACAAGTACTCCTCCATCACCCTGCAGTACAAAAGCAGTTAAGTCTTAGAGGTGGTTGACAAACTTTCACAACTCCACATTTGAAACAACAACTAGAAAACCCAAAATGAGAAACTAAACATTCTAGGTCATTTGTCTTGAACAGGATCTTGAACCCATTGAACTTTTAACCAAGAATCTTCTTCATTAAGCTCAATTGGAAGCTTCAGCTTGACATCCATTTAAGTTGTGAGCCTGAATTATAAATTGGGAATCCTGTCCATTGGAGAAAATATTTTAGTTCTCTTTCTGAATGCAAGGCATTGAAGACAGAAAGTTACAATAAAGGTCTAACTTCCAGTCTTATGTACAATTTTAGTTTTCTTGTTCGAACAGATCAGGATAACTGAACAGTCAATGCCTTGGTTTCCCTCTGTCTTCCTGCCCTTTCAAATAAGAACTAATTTATTACAAGTAATAATATTTGAAAACTTGGTATTCCCTGTGCTCATTTATCAGAGGAAGGAGTCATTATAATTACATTGCCGAGAGGCTTTATTAAAGCCTGGATCTGGAATGTTCTGCTTTCTGTTGACAGGACTGACATATGATTGTGTGGTCCTCATCTTTTGATTTGTTACAAAGTTCCCAAGAAGAGTTTTCTGACATTAATTCATCACTTATTGCATTGCTGATCATGAAGCATCAAGCTCTGGCATTACCTGTTGTCATCAGATAACTTTATGCATTTTACACAGCCTTTCTGTATGAATTCTCTGTCCTTGAGCAGGGCTAGCTGCTATTAAATCACAAGCATGGCACCTATCCCATTTCATTTGAACCATACAGTTGATGTTTTGGTTTAGGGACTTGCTTCTTTCAGCTGTGTGATATGGCTGCTTAGCACAACCTCTTCCACATTCAGGTAAGTCAGTGTGTTTTCCTCTGTCTACAACTGCATAGAGATTACAAAGAAGGAAATGAAATTGTGTACTTGTTCCTATGGTTTTTTTGAGTGGATATCTGTGCAGTCACACAATCCACCCCTTCCGTGCTGCAGATGTCAATATGCTTGCTATGTTGATTGTTTAGTTAGATATGATGCCAAGACACATGCTTCGTTAAGCATGTGGACTGAAGGTTTGGGGAGAGATTCCTGCTAAAATTTGTTGCTGTCTTTAGAAACTTCTGAAATATTCTGTACAGACATATAACCCATATGTGTGAATATACATAACCACATAAAGTACCACTACTGTAAGTTCTAGCTATTCCCTAGATTATTCAATGTTATTTCACTTTTTCTATCCTGTCAATCACAATTTGTTATTGACATTATTGTGACTTTTGCCCAACGATTATATTTCTCATCTCACTTACATAGAGACCAGAGCCTAAAGAAGGGTCCCAATGTTCAAACCAAGCAGAAGAAGATAAGAGAGACAAAAAATCATGTTTATGCAGAAACTCTTGAACATATGAAGCGAAGAGGACATCCCATGAGTGATCAAAATATTTTTCCAATGAAAATTGGCGTTTTCATAATGGATGCAAGTCACCAAGTCAACCTTTCCTTAATCTTTTTTCAGCTAGCAACTAGGATTCAACATAAATTGACCCAAAGAATGACAGCAGTAGAACAACAGCAGCAAAACTTTATTACGGTCACTGACCAGCACAAAGCGGGCACAAGCGCCCTGAGAGGGGAAGGACAACTCCCCAGTAAGCAGTTATTTAAAATTAGATTAGAAATCAGTATAAAAATATATTTTAAAGACAGGATATTGTAATAGGTATGGAACCGAAGGGAGAAGGGAGAGATTGATGAGAGAGGTCGAAAACACTGGTGGGAGGCACTAAAGGGGAAGGGAGGGGCACACTGAGTCTAGTAGCATTTCAGCTGTAACATGTTGCTCTAACTTCATTCCCAGCAGGGTGTTGCCTTACGGTGTCAATCATCCTCCGGCTGATTTTAAGAGCAGCAGCACAGAACTTAACAACACTGTAAGTTATTGTAGTGTTAGAGTCCAAAAGCAGCAGAGTGGAATAATATTTTTCACTGTGCCCCGGGTATTTTAAAAGCCATGGTCTAATGAGATTAGATCTAAGATCTCTGTAGAACATGCATTGAAGAAGCACGTGCTCAGTTGTTTCCACATGACCAGACTCACAGAGGCATAGTCTCTGCTTGAAGGGGGTCTTCTGATACCTCCCCTCCAATACAGCCGATGGGAGGGCATGGCATCTTGCCAGGGTAAAAGCCCTTTGGTATTTGGGCACCTCCAGGTCCGTTAGGTATGCCATGGGGCAGTGAGGTATTTAGTGGCTTCCCTAACAATGAAGGCTGGGGAACAGGCTAGGTCAGGTTGGTGCTCTATGTCCAGGATTTGTTGCTTAATGAGATCCTTGGCTTGGTCCCATCTCATGCTTAGCCATTGTCCTTGGGAGAAACCTAGCATTGCGATCTTTGCTGCTACTGTTTTAATCCATGTGGACTGGATGTCGTCTCTCATGATTAGGGAGGCAAGACCACATGGGGAGAAGGATAGGTGTAGCCAGTAATTGAGAATAGCTGTCCATATTCTCGCTTCCACTTTCACAAAGCCTGTCTCCAATTGCAGGGTGGTGTTAGGGACACATCTGGGAGCCTGTAGAGCTGCTCTTAGGAATTTCAATTGGACACGCTGTAGTGGGGCATAATTTGAGAAGGGCCCAAGCTGGGTTCCATACAGCATTTGTGCGATTGGTTTTGCTTCAAAAAGTGCCGCCGGTATAAAGTGACCTCCTCCCATCCTGAGATATCTTAAGATAGTGGATGAACTCTTTTGTGCTGTCTCTGCTGCATACTCTGTGGGCTTTCCTGCTGTTGCTGCTATGGAGGGTTACTCCAAGATATTTAAAGCTTGAGACCAGCTCTATTTTGTTTCCATCTATTCTCCAGTTGTGCTTCTTGGGTCGTTTAGCAAACACCATAATTTAATTTTCTGAAAGTTGAGATGCAACTGTTCTTCCTGCAGTATGGAGGCCTAGATTCTGTCTATTGGTGCTGCTAAAATCGACCAAATGTATAAAATGCCGTAGAAGTCAGAGAGACCTGCAGCCATGTCTCCCTATGGGTTGGAACAAGTTGAAAATAATAATATACTCACAATAAAGAGTATGCGTAGAAGACCGGCATTTGTTTCTACTATTTCCAATAGCTGGCCCTTTTCTGTTCTGTCTCAGGTTCATGGAAATTGTAGATGAAAATACCTGAAAGGTTATGAGTTGCTCTAAGCAAGATTCAGGCTGACGTAGCACAGGTTTTATGCCATCATTACGTCAGTTCCACAACCGCCCTAGGGAGCCAGAACTCAATCCATGGTGTGAGATGCTGCTACCTTTCTTATACCTAGAGTGACATTAAGTCAATCTACAGTATATCTGATCAATTTTAGGTGCAAATGTTATATATGTGAGAGTGCAAGGATGAAAAGTTACGTGCTTTCAAGTTCCTTCTCAACTTATGCTGACACAATGAATTTTATAGGAATTTCTTAGACAAGGAATACTCTGAAGTGGTTCTGACAGTTTGAAAGGTATATAAAAATTTTGTGATCACAAACAAAAAGAGACTAAAAGCATGTTTCATTTGATGTAGATCGAGAGTCCTTCTGGCACCATGTCCCTCATTTGGCGTAGGCGAGAGCATTTCATTCAGCATAATCTGAGAGCCTACTATGCATAGTTCCCATTCAAATACTAGGACAATGCTTGCATCACAACCTAAGTCAGTATATCTGAAGTACCTTAACTGAAGAAAGTAAACGTCTTTCCCCTTTTCTGCCTTCCCCAAGTGCTTTGTTTCCTGGGAGAAAAAGGTGGTCTTTGAGCTCAAATAAATATGCCCTACCTTTTTTGGTCAGTGATAGCAAAGGAACAAAAGGCAGTTAAAACACAAGTAACAGAGGCTGGTTGCCTGACCTGTATGTTTTGATCTCTTTCTTTCCCACTCTCGTTTTCTTTCATTGCTTTTGATCTTTCTAACAGGTTGCACTTTAATTTAAAATAAATTGAAGGAAACAGATGGGAGAATTAAACATCAAGTTTGAATTTAAATTCATATTAATAGGTTGATAGTTACTGGAATGGTTTGTACAGCATCTGGAGAAAGCTTTCTGGCTTTTTTTTAAAGCATCCAATTTAAAGGCAAGCAGTCTTCCACTTGAGATGTTTTATGTTATACCGAGTTTGGCTTTGAGATAAAAATAGAAACAGGTGTGGAGGTAGAAATATATATCCTTGTTGTTCGAGCCTTTGCTCTTATTTTTCTTGAATAGCTTTTTTTAAAATGATGTGAAGAAAGGGGCTTACTAATGTCACAGTATGTAAAGCATGTAGGTCAATGCAAAAGAAGGAAATATTTCGGCATCTCTTTTCTGTGCATCCTTATTTTAGCACAGTTCCTTTCCTCCCACTCCCATACATATGATTTACCTGAATCTATAATAGCAATGTGAGAACAAATGGTATCTTTTGTGGTCTGTTTCGCACTGAATAGTCATGTATGTAAAACAGGAATGTTAGAAATAGACGTCTTTGCTACCTTCACCCACCACAGACCCCTGAAAATACTACAAAGAGTATTTCAATAGAAGGTGTTCTACTGGGTAAAGTGAACTGTATTGCAGGTGAATCCCACCAAACAGGATGAAATGGAGCCCTTCCATTCTTAAAGGCTGATTTCACAAGACTGGATCATTTTTAAATGGCTGAAAGCGAGGAGGAGCTTTTAACTAAGATGAAAGAAGAAAGTGCAAAAGCTAGGTTGCAGTTAAACATCACAAAAATGAAGATGATAGCAACCAGACTGATTGATAACTGGTAAATAGAAGGAGAAAACGTGAAGACAGTGACAGACTTTGTATTTCTAGGTGCGAAAATTAAAGCAGACACAGACTGCAGCCAGGAAATCAGAAGACGTTTACTTCTTGGGAGGAGAGCAATGACCAATCTTGACAAAATAGTTAAAAGACCAGAGACATCACACTGGCAATGAAGATCCACATAGTTAAATCAATACTATTACCTGTAGTTACCTATGGATGTGAGAGCTGGATCATAAGGACGGCTGTGCGATGGAAGATAGACGCTTTTGAACTGTGGTGTTGGAAGAAAATTCTGAGAGTGCCTTGTACCGAAAGAAGATCAAACCAGTCCAACTCCAGGAAATAAAGCGCAACTTCTCACTAGAGAGAAGCAAATTAGAGGCAAAGATTAAATATTTTGACCACATAATATTTAAATAGGAAAGCTTGGAGAAGATAATGATGCTGGGGAAAATGGAATGAAGAAGGAAGAGGGGCTGACCAAGGGCAAGGCGGGTGATTGTTATCCTTGAAGTGACTGGCTTTACCTTGAAGGAGTTGGAGGACAGGGAGAGTCGGAAGTGACTGAACAAACAAACAACAGGGCAGCTTTCATAGGACATTAGCATTCTAAATCCAAAAGTGATCTCAGATTTGCTCCTTCACATACAATTTTTTTCTTACAACTTGCTTTGACGTATTTGTAGAGTTACGTTTTAGACTTGTTTCTGGTTAAAAGGGTTAGTAAGACGATAACTGTCTAACTTTTTGTTTAATTGTAACATTGTAAAAAAATACTGCTTTGAAATCGGGTCCATCATTTTGAAACACTGTATATGACTGATTAGTTGAAAAGCACTAATAGAAAATGTACTGGAGCAGCAACTTCCATACTTAATCAAAAGGGAGTAACAACTGAATGTGGGGGAGATAACCTTTGTGACCGGCTCTCCTCCCATGAACCAGCCCGAACTCTTCACTCCTCAGGGGAGGCCCTCCTTTCGCCCCTGCCAGTCTCACAAACTCGGCTTGTGAGCACTAGGGAGAAAGCCTTTTCCTCTGTGGCCCCCGCCTTTGGAATTCCCTCCCAGGAGAGATTAGGAATGCCCCCTCATTGGAACCCTTCAGAAAACAACTGAAAATCTGGTTCTTCCACCTGGCCTTTGGAGATTAAGCTCCCCAAATGCCCCTGTTTCTGTGAGACCTTTTTCCCCTATGTGACCCTTTGTGTTCGACACTACTCCAGTTATCTCCCCCGAGTTTTAAAATATCCTATATGTTCATGTGGCCCGCCCTGTTGGTTTTGTTTTTAGATTCACCTGTATTGTTGCATTTTCACAGATGTATTTTATTGTGTTTATTGCTATTATTATGTTTATTGTTCTTTTATGTTGTTGATATTTTATGATGTGTTGTTCGGGCATGGCCCCATGTAAGCTGCTCCAAGTCCCCTCCGGGGAGATGGGTGCGGGTTAGAAATAAAGTATTATTATTATTATTATTATGAATTTGTGAAAGAACTGTGTGTGGTATGACATTTTACTGTGTTTTTCAAATTCAGCACCCACAATTGCATTAAAAAGAATTACAATATTGAAACACTTTTTTCATCACGGGCCTGTTAGGGATCCAGCCCTATTTGTCCTACCTGTGATGCTTCAACTCATTACAACTGTGTCTGAAATATATTGGGTTTAAAAAAAAAATGTACTAACATGATAATTTAACTTCACTGGATGTTACATTTTAGAAAACAAGCCCAGCTCAGACAATTATGAGTGGCTGCAGTGTTTATACTGTATCATTACATAATTTAGCTATGGCATGGAACCACTAAATTCACGTTTTCTCCTTTCTTGCCCATTATAGGGAAATAATCACTCACATTGTGTACCCATGAAGAACACTCACAGGATATATGATGTTATCTGTGTATTAATGAGTTGTGAGTGTTCTTATTCAACGAATACATGATAGTCACTGATTGGGTAACTGTGTGAACCCGGTGTCTTAAGCAGTACATTCATTTATCAGAATTTGGAATTTTATTCTCCCACATTAGACTACAGGAGTTGTTGTTGCTTGCTTCAAGTTATGAGCCTTGATCATCAACACAGTGCCCTGACTTCCAACACAGGTCTTGCCAACACAGTGCCCTGACTTCCTCCATTGAATCAATCCATCTGTAATGTAGTTTCCTCTTTTCTTACTAACTTCAATTTATGATTGAACATTTTCAAGGAAGGACAAGAAGATTTTAATAATTCATATACCAACACATTTTAGATCCTTTTGTGAACATACTTTGAAGCTGTATTGGGTAAATGGATTTTCAAGTTGAACTGATGTTTATTTCACAGCAAGGAAGTGATGATTTGCTCACTATGGAGTTATTTCTCTAGGCTCTATGTACTATCCAAAAGCCTGCTTAACTAATAGCTGATAGCAATAGCTCTGCTTTGGGATCCTCGCCATCAGTTCTGCCAGGACCATGTATAAATCAGAATGCATCAGACAATTAATTTGTGTGTTGGCATGGGAAGTCTAGGAGGATGTTCAGCTGCATGGCATATTCAGTGACACAACTGCAGCAGTATCCTGCCATTTTGTCAGGTTGTTAGTCTGGTGACAGCCTCCACATGACACTAATTGGTTCTAACAAAAACAAAGAACAAATATTAGCATGTATCTTAGATCCTGTAAACTCTACTAATCTTTGTATTTCTCCCAATTGTTATATGAAGATGCCTTAACACTTTGTGAAGAATTTTCTGCACTGTGCTTTGTCTAATAAACAGTATTTATTTATTCATGTATTTAAAATATAATCCGCCTTTCATCCACAGGCAAAAGGCTGATAACAAAAGGCAAACACAATAAATGTTGGGAAAGTAGACAACAGCAGCCATTTAAATTTTTTAGAACATCATGATAACTGTGAACAATATTTTCACCATATATAAACCAATATAAATACAGTCCAAGCTACTTCTAAAGGGAACAGCCAGGACCGTAACATCCTCATTTTAAAAAAGTTATGATCAGCTTATGGAAGCTATTAGAAAATAGACATATATTTGGAATGTAGGAACATATGATGGCCTCTGATACTCATTGGTGGGCAAATTCATTTGAAAAGAAACACATGACTTGGCTCCAAGTTATAGAATTCTTAAAACATCATCACCTTCACTTAGACATTTGAGCCAGAAACAAATTCAGTCAGTGCCTGCCTCCTATATTTTGAACCAATTCTGATTTTGAATGTTCTTCAAAGGCAAGCCTTTGTGAAATGCTTGAAAACAATCTATCTATATAACTGCGGCTTGTGTTGTTCTTGTACATTTTCCACAGAGATCCCAACAAGATTCTTTCTTATCCCCAGTTAAAGACTCTCAAATTCAACAAGAATTAGTTTCAAACCAATTTATGGATAACTTTAATTAGCAATAGAAATCTACATCTCTCAATATTTTCCATTTCAGGTGAAAATGCCTCCTCTATAGATCCCCCCCCCCCCAGAAGAATGCTCTTTGTAAAAGGCTCTAGTGATATAAATCACTCATTATTCTTTGAAGCAACTAATATCAACATAACTAAATCTGCCCACTTAAAAATATTTATTATATTTATAGTCTTACAAATTTCAAAATAAGGCATGCCATCTTCTATCCTTTTATTCTTGCAGCAACCATATGATTGGGAGAGAGTAGACAGAGATATTATGTGTAGCTCAGTGGGCTTTGCAGTTCTGCAAGAATTTGAACCCCAATATATTTCATCCTTAATAATAATAATAATAATAATAATTTATTAATAGCCTGCCCTATCTCAGGGTGGTGTCATACTTCAGAGCAGAATCACCTCTGACTTTATACACCACACTAGCTGGGTAAAACCAGCAAGCAGTTTATTTAAGATTATAAGTTTACAACATAAAAGCCAATAAACAAACCAAAAATCCCAAAAAGTAATTCATAGTAAAAAGTAATCGAATTGATATAAAAGGAAACTAAGAACAAAGAACCCAAAGACTTCCATGAAACTAGGAATTTAAATTCATTAGTAAAATAGGAGCAAAGGCACTTGAATCCATGAACAGAACAGAGGCATATTCCATAGAATAACCATGAGTTAGGTAGACCTTGACACTGGGAACTTGACATTAATCTGACATTGCTTTAACTGAAGCAATATTTCTCACTAGTCACTTTAAAACCCTGCCCTAATTCCCCAAAAACTAGGAACTGATTGTTGAACAAAACAAGGTGTTGTGTATTTAACCCTGGTGTTCTGTTCGGGTCAATTTGACCCGTTTTGGAAATTAGATATTTTTTTATTCATTCATTTTTTGATTTTGAAACTTGTGGTTCCTTCTATTTTCCTAATTTACGGGGTTCATACTAAGGGTACTTAATTTTTTTTTGTTTCGGTGCTTACTTTTTTTGCGCTACAGTTTTTACACACTTGTTATGTTCGGGTCAAAATGACCCGGTAGCCTTTATACTAATCTAATACCATATTTTGAGTAAAACAAAGGATTTTTAGTTTATTTTGAGACTACTTATTGCATCTACTATTGTTTATCAAGTTATCTACTTGCTTTAGGTGGACATAAATGGATGGATACATTTATGCAAATGATTTCAGAACAAACCATATGCATTTTCTTCCAGTACCAATTTTTTTCTTATCCTGGCTGCATTATTGTTTACTGTTGTGTGTTTTCATATGCCTGTTATTATATCTGATATGGAATGTGGAAAGAGATTCAGTCAGAGTGAGAGTCTGCATATACATCAAAGGGTGCACACAGGGAGAAAGCACATATCATATAAACTTGAGTATATACTTTAGTATAAGCTGACACCTATATAATATAAGGCACCTAATTTTAGGACAAAAATTGGGAAAACTTACTGACTTGAGTATAGGCTGAGGGTGGGAAATGAGGCAGCTATGAGGTGGAAAGGAGGTTTCTGGAGAAGAAAGACAGTGGGAAGGGGGAAACTGGAGAAGGGGGAAAGATGTAGATGGGAAAGGGGTGTGGAAAAAGTGCTTTTCTTTCTTTGCCTTTGAATAAATAGATTAGCAGAAACCTTTTGGGGAAAAACTGATTTTTTATTTTTTCTGATTATTTTTTCTGATTTTTTTTTTCAAAATGCTTTTATACTGTTAAAATTTATTTTAGTTTTAAGTTAGTTGTACTAATAGTTACCTGAAGTTGTTGTTGATGTTGTTGTAAAAGATATAGCTGATTATTCACGCACAAGTTTGTTACTTTGGTGTAATATGCAAATTAGGCTGTTTTACATAAATCAACATAAAAAATTTTTAAAAGTTTTTTATTCAATTTTTCTTTGATAATGAACAACTATGATCAGACACAGTATAATAATGCAACAGGTATTCAAAAAGAACTTTTCAGTGGCTCAAAATAACATCAAAATAACATCCGGGTCAAAAATGACCCGAACATAACAAGTGTAAGTTTTTCCTAACAGAACAGCAGGGGTTTTAAGTTAGTTGTACTAATAGTTACCTGAAGTTGTTGTTGTTGTTGTTGTAAAAGATATAGCTGATTATTAAAGCACAAGTATCTTACTTTGGTGTAAAATGCAATACGGCTGTTTTGCATTAATAAATCACAAAAATTTAAAAATTAAGTTTTTTTATCCATTTTTTTTACATAATGAACAACTATGATCACACACAGTATAATAATGCAACAGGTATTAAAAAAGAACTTTTCAGTGGCTCAAAATAACATTTTAATAGGTTCGGGTCAAATTGACCCGAACATAACAAGTGTACAGTACACCCGAACAGAACTCCAGGGTTAAGGAGTAGTTTAGTCCTCTTTCCCATAAGCTAAAGTGCATAGATATGTTTTAAAAGTTTTTTAAAGGAGAGAGGGTGCCATTTTAACTCTTTAGGGAGGGGGTTCCAGAGCAGGGAAGCAATCATGGCAAAGGACCCCTCTCTCATTCCTACCAGCCATACATGGGATGGGGGTGGAACCGAGAGGAGGGCCTCCTCCACAGACCACAGCACTGGTTTCTACACAGAGATGCAGTTTTTCAAATAGTCTGGGCCTGAACTGTTACGTCATCACTAACTTTTAAATCATGTTAAATACTTACCACTAACGACTTCAAAGTAGGGCAGAACAGACCCACATTAGAGATGACAATTTTCACATAGCCATTTTCATTCTCTTGAATCCTTTCTGATTAGACATACATTCTGCAGACAAAAATCCTCCAGAAAGACTACTGTTATTTTTCTGTCACACCATCTTCCTTATATTTCTGGTGTTCTATCTTTTAAAATTGTTCTTCCTTTCCTTCAGACACTTGAGATGTAACTGTTTGCCCTTTAAATATCTAAATTGCTTAGATATTAAGCAATTGTTATTTTTAAGAAAATGCATGTTGAGCAATTGTCACTTCAATACTATGCTTTTCATCTTTGAAGTTTCCATTAGTCACCTTTGCAAAAAAAAAAGAGGGACTTTTGTTTTCTGAAAAAGCAAAGGAAGAAATAGTTCCACTTCCTTTTCTTTGCATAGCTGTTATAATAGTCATTTAGATAAGTAATTCCGTACAGCAAAGTGTTGAGCATATAGACCAAGACTTCTTAAAAATTTCCACTCTTTTTTCCATTTTTTAAACCGAGATTTTTTTAATGCAACCCAGATATATGTATGTATGTATGTATGTATATAATACATATATACAATTCAAACATTTACTGATAGTAAATAATAACAAAATATTTTAAAACAGTTGTTTGGTATAATAATAATAAACTTCATTTATAACCCTATCTCCCCAGGGGAACTCAGGGCGGCGTACATATAATTTTACCATTTATTAAAGATGAAATGAAATTCCCATACCAATAAGATGGATGTGCTTGTTTATTTTTACATTAAAAATAAATGTTGATAGAATATTTGGTATGATAGGACATAGAGCATCTTCAACAGTTTCCGGAGTTTGATATTTTGATTTTATAATTGTCAGTGTTAAGAATGGCACTTTGCATAAATGCACAGTACAAAATGGCAGTAGTATGTTTAGGACTATTCCAGAAATTACTGGAAATTCTCTCATAATCCCAAGATGAATTTCATTTGATGATTTTTAAATAAACCTGTGCCATTTGATAACTTAGCAAATTCTTCTTGAACTTTTAATGGCAGATGACTGACATTTTTAAATTTCAGTTTAGTATGGTTTATAAACCTAACTTTTTTTTTAGAAGCAAAATTTGAAGCGGAAATATTTCCGAAACAAAAATGATAGCCATCAAGCAAAATCAGACATTTGCAAAACTTGCTAAACAAGGCAAGTATTTCCCTTTTTAAGAAATGCAGCTGTACACACTGCATATTGTTGCTAACAGGTTCATGTAAATATCTAAAACACACATCCTTTTGTCATTGAATGTTCAGACACTTTTTGCTGTTGCAAAATGTTTTGTGACTCCCCACATTTAGTGGCTTGATCCCACAGTTTAAGAAGCTTTGATACAGACACTGGAAAGATAGTTTTGACAATGCTCATGCCTGAGTCATCTGTTTTATCTACAGGATGAGGAAGAAATGGGTTATGAACAAACTTTAGAATTCCGCAGAGGTGGAGATGGACAACCTCGGCGATCAACACGGCCGACTCAACAATTTTATCAGCCTCCAAGGGCAAGGAACTGATAAAAGGTAAAATGGTAATAAGGAACTTTTTTTTTAAAAAAAGAAAGCTTTTGATATTTGTTGTGAGAATTATTCTAAAATTATTTTGTAATTTTCTACAATAAAATTTATAATTTCTTGGTCTTTTTTTGGAATTTACTTGATGTTCATATTTATCTAGAAACCTAAATGAACAGGGCTACAATTATGACTTAGTTTAAAATGTATTGCCTATAAGGACAGACATGGAATAAAGGCTGTCTTAAGTTTTTACAAAGACCAATATTTTCCATAACATATAAGGTCAATTGGCCATGTGAATGAGATAAATGGGGAAAGTAGTAAGAATCTGATATATTGTGATAGGTTTGCATTTTTAAACTTTTCAGCGGACAGGAGAGAAAACCAAGGTACAAATGGGCATTATATCTACTATGATATAAATGCCTTTAGGCATGCTTTCCAAAAAGTTGACCATCACAGATTTGTCAATAAGAAGCAATAACAGAATCAATTGTAGGGCAGCTCACTTAATTACTTATTTTAGACAATGTAGACTACAAATATTTGAGAAAACAAGATAAGACTTTGAAGTTAAGAATGGGTAAAGTAGATATGTGGACTTGATTTAGAATTCTTCACTACTTTTCTTGTCAAAGGAGGAAATAATTTTTTAATCAATTTTCTCCTTATTGTGAGAAAGTAGTTAGACTAGAATTTTAAAATTACTATTTGCACTTAGGATCTCATCCTGTACAAAATTCACACACATTTTGTGTGGGAAATAGCATTTTATGCACAGGAAATGGTAATTTTTAATGTGCAAAACACTGCTTCCTACATTGGAAATACTGTTTTCTGCTAAAAACCATCATGTGTTAATTTTACTCAGAATAAGTTCCCATATACACATTTTCTGTGTAGAAAATATTTCTGTTCAGAATGTTTTCTGTACAGAAATGCTTTTGTTGCATGCAAAATAACAAATGTGAATTTTCCATAGAATGTGTCCTGGATTGTGAAGGTTTTCATCAAATATTCTGTGCAGAATTTTTATTTGACTACTTATTGTGAAGACCATAATCTGTTCAGGATTCTTCTTAACGGGATTTGTTCAAATTTGGAAAACATATTTTCCAACAATTTTTGTTCCATTTTTACTGTGCTCCATATATAACCTCAAAGTGGTGACTGCGTGTTCCTCAGTTTTTAACACCCCCCCCCCCCATATTAAAAAGGAGGGAAAAGCTCTGTTAGTAATGGTGCAATTTCTCTTCATCTTTTTACCCTTATAAGCTATTTTTAATCTTAGGCCACTTCCCACCACTAAAAATGATGTGGATTCAAGATTATATGCACAACATAATATAAACACTTCAATGTGTTCAGAGATAGAGGTGCTATCTTGTCCCACAGACTTTTACCCAATATAAACATAAATGTGGGGCAATTTTAAAACCTTTCCCCGCTTTTTTTCTTTGAGTTTCAGAAATATATGATATTGAAAAAGGCTGGAAAAGAACAACAGACTGAAATAGGCAATTGGAATGCATTTTTTAAGGGAACTGTCACTTTTGTTTTTAAATAATTGACTTTATTAGCAGCATTTGTCTATCATTTTTTGTATTTCGTCGCTGTGCCTCTTTCACAGCCTCATAGTAAGACTTCGGGATTTCAACAGATGGCTGGCAAGATGCCTTATGTGAGTACGGTTCATTTGTGGCAACATTATTGTGGTATTACATCGATCTGCTTCATATAGTATTCATGTGGAGTTTAACCCCATCATTGAAAATTAGTTGCATTGCCACAATTAAAATCCATTTGTAGCATTCTAAGGGCTGATCACATAAAGAATTTACCACACAAAGAACCAGCACAGGATGGTGTTACATTTCTTGACTTGTATCCTCTTATTTTCTCTGGGTAGAATATCGATTACCCTTGACAGTATTCAATACTTCATCTCTTAAAAATAACTAATCCTTATTTTCTTTCAATTGTTTCTTGAAAATATTTTCTAAAAGATGCCCAATTGGTTTTTCCGCAAATTGGAAGCTTCAGCGCAAGAACATAGTACACTAACAATGGCATTTGGGGGTATATTATGGCTTTATTAATGCTAATAATTTGAATATATCTTTGGCTCCTATGCACATTCTTCCACAAAAAGTACAGAGTATATGAAATGTAACTGTATACATGCAAAGTCTTAAATCTGTTACTGAAGGCAACATGATTTTTGCCTATGATTGGTTTTGAAAAAGCAGCTTTCATAAGGGAGATACTAAACAACTATGCACAGTGAAAGAGGTAAGAACAATATGAGCAAAAGCCATGTCCTTGTAGAAAAATATAGAGTATAATAATAATAATACTTTATTTATACCCCCCCCCATCTCCTCGAGGGGACTCAGAGCGCTTTACAACAAATACTGTCAAACATTCAATGCCATAAACACTAGACCAGACAAATCACCCATAAGAAAGAGATGTCATATTTATGTGGTTGGCTAAAGAAGTTCGGTTACAGCTCATGTTTAAACAAGTAATGCAGTATTATTATTATTATTATTGCATTGCTAGTTCAGTTAACATACAAGTCAAGTGGAGTAGACTAGTTGAATGACTGGTTTAATGAAGCTGCTGAAGTTTGTAACTTATAATATAAATGGCTTTGATGATTCCTCTATTTCAGTGTTCCTCAATCTGTGCTCCTCCAGATGTTTTGGACTTCAGCTCCCACAATTCTTAACAGCAGGTAAGATGACTAGGATTCTGGGAGCTGGAGTCCAGAACACCTGGAGGAACACAGATTGAGAAACACTGCTCTATATAGTAAAAAAAAAAACCTTCCACCTTGGGGTGCCATTTTTTTCAGGTTCTTCCTCCTCTCCGTGTTTCTTAAAAGGTGCTTGCAGTCTATAGAATATGAGTTTTATAAATAAAAAAATGAGTTTTATCTTATTAAGAAAGAGCTATTATTTACTAGAGAACTGCAACAAATGTTGTGTGCATGCCAAGTCTGGGAATCATGCATTTTCCAGATGTAGTAGAATTGCAATCTCCCATCACAAAATAACCAATAGGCAAGAATGTTGGGTATTATAGTGTAATAACATCAATAGGGTCACATTATTCCCATCCATCCTAAATACAGACTCAAGCACATAAAAAACACACTGGCTTCTTCGTTATATAATAGATTTAAAAATTCCTGGTGTCTGCTTCACAAGTGTTCTCCATATGATGTTGATTGACAATAGATATAACAATTGTCTGCTTTCTGTTTTGTGGTCAACAGATTGTGTGTGTGATTGATAACAGATGGAGTGCAAATGAGGATCTTCATGTTGTTCTCTTTTTCCTCACTTCAGGTGTTTGTTGTGGCAAAACCTCTTCAGTGCTCAAGATGTCACACTTTGCCTGAAGGATGGCACTTGACAACAAAGGCTGATAAAAGCACGGAGGAGAAAATATATTCCACCAGAGACATTTTTTTTAATTTCATGATGCTAAACTTTTTACATACAAAAATCCCATTGTTAATATTACCATCAATAAAAGCCACCATGCTCTACTGTGTCCCTGCTTTGTGTTTTTATATTTGATTAATGGTATTTTTTCAAAAATTGATGCTACCAGAGACAATATGTTTTCCCATTTCTGCATATTTTAATATCAAGATTTGAAAATGTATCAGTGCCAGACTTAAAAGAAAATGGGAAGGACCTTGTTTACATTGCCAGTACAGTTAGACTGGAACTTTGATTATTTCCTACTTCTATTTATTTAAAGCTTCCTCAATCTTCATGGAAGTTTTCAACGTAGAACATAATTATGACACAGGAAAAACAAAGGAAGAGAAGATACTGGGATTGTTATTAGTACTTCATTTGATTACAGGTTTTGTTGTAGCAGATCCTGTGAACTCAGTGTGGAACTAACAGATCACTTCCAGATCATGCTAGGAATTCATTAGGCTTTCACCTATGTGTGGCTTGTCTCAACCATATCTGGATCACTTTACATTGTGGAGATATCTAAATATGCAGTCAACATTTGGAGAGAATTCAAATTAGAGTTGTTAAACACTACTATCAAACAGTATAGATATTCACAATCATTTGATTTGTATATAACTATTGATCTGATGATAGTGTAATTTGGAGGTCACACTATGGAATTTTCTGAATGATCCATTCATTGGGTCCCATAAGTCAAAGTTGACTTAGTAGAGTTAACAGCATGTGTGTGTGTATACACACTTACACATATACACAGAGATGTATACAATGTGGGCTCTTGGTATCAGTGTTTGGTTCCACAATCGCCTGTGAATAACAAAATCCATGGATGCTCAATTGCCATTATATACAATGGCATAGTAAGATGGTGCCCCTTGTATAAAATGGCAACATCAAGCTTTGTTTTTTGGGAATATTTTCAAGTCATGGATATAGAGAACTGACTCTGCATGTGTATGTGTCAATGTGACAAGGATGGGTGATCTGTGACTGAACTTAGTCTGCTGAATTCCAGCTAGTCCCAGCCAGGCAGCACAATAGAAATAGCCGAAGAAGTAGCAATCCATCACTTTGTGGAGGATGCAGATACTCACATCCCTACTTTATTACCCCATTTTTAGAAATCCTGTGGTCTAATTTCAACAGCACAATGTATCTCATTATGGCAAATGATGCCAGGTTTATTCACTCATCTCTAAGTGAGACAGAGTAAGACTGTTGTTTAAAACCCTTAGAGGTGCTGCTATCTATATAGACTGCACCGAGTTATGTGGTAGAAAAAAGCATTTCACTCCTTCTAACCTCAGCTAATTAGTCATGTTACGATTTGTCTGAACTGACCCATAAACAGTCTGTCAGTAATGTGCCATTAAAATGGTGTCATGGACACTTAACACACTTTCCCCACAGTTTCATTCCAAGTTATTTCGATGTGTAATTTCCACTCAAGTGATGGCGGCATTACTTTCATTATCAGCCACATCACCTTGTTGGGTCCACACATATGGTGCCATGTCGACAGTTCCATCTGTAAGCCAAATGTAGATGATAAAACATGCTTTCTCTCAAGCATGCAGTCCTGGATCCCTGCCAGAGTAAGGATGTTATCCAGAACCCATGTAAAATCTTTTTTCTAACTTTTCGGTTAATCCTCTAAACTCAATCTGTGGGGGTATTGAATGGGCAGAAATCTGTTTGCTATCAAGGCCATTTAATTTGCTCTTGCTCTGATCTCAAGCATTATCCTTCCTGGAGATTGTCAGCTGCAATTATTTGAAACGAAATTCTTAGTGTTGTGTGCAATAATCAACTATTTTAGTGTTCTTTTAGACATTCCCTTGGGCCATTGTTATAAATGTAACATTGCTACCTTTTCAGTGTTTTAAGAAATACAGCAATTACTGAATAAAACTCTATTTTTAATAATAGACAAGTAAGGTTAAGATACAAATGACTGTTTAATTCTGTTTGTATCTTGGGGGGGGGGGGGAGCCACACAGGCACTTTTCTTTGAATCTCTAGTAAAGATTGCCTGATGGCCATTTGGTATAGAATGCAAGAAAGGTTGCCAGGTGAAATAAGGGCAAAACACATTTCTCTTTAATGATTGCATACAAGAGGGAATCAGCAGGCAATGCTTGCATGACAACCCATGCCTGCTAAAATTCTCTCTACACAGCACTTAAAGGGACAGGATCCCTGTCTTTTATTTCACCTGGTAACCTTTAACTCAAGATTTGTTCTTAATGTGAAGGTACTCTTAGGCTGCAAATACATTGTTGGGGTTTCAGTGTAATTTGTGATTAATATCAGTCATTCTTAACCATTTGCCATGCTCACTTTGGCAGAAGAGAACTGGACTTTTGTAATTTTCGTAAGTCCGAACTCTGCTATACACATCTGCCTAGGAATAATCAACAGCAAACTCAATGAAGCTTACCTCCGAGTAGGCACTTACAGGCTTTCACCATAGAAGCAAATCTATTCAACACTTAGCTTATATTTAAAGTTCCATTGTTTACCTTCCTTGCTATTTTCTTTGAAGGGAACAAAAAAGAAATAGTTGGAAGGAACTGTTCAGAAGCATGAAGACAATCTAAGAAGGTGACATTTGTGTGTCAGTTGTAACAATCATTGCATATCTGAAACTGCAATCTGCTGGTGCCTTTGATATCTCTTCAAATGTGTCCATTGATTTACATATTCAGTAGCTAACAGGGTAGAAGCTCCTGAATACAACACCAATATTTTTAGCAACATCCATTTAAAAATTTTATCTGATCAAAGCAATCCTGAACATAAAAGCATTGTTTAAGCAATCAGAAAATGCAAGAGATTGAACTTGTTTACACAGTAGATATTGAATATGCACTAAATATGAACATCTGGGCTCCAACTCACAGCTTTGTAAGACTACTCTACACTAAGAAAACGCTGGTGCACAAAGATGGTCAATATGGACCACAACTTGGTCCTTACTGGAGGCCTATCATCGTTAGACCATTTTGGGATGGTGATGAGAACAATTCTTCAAACAATTCCTTCATGGGTTTTGGAAGCCATGTCAGCAGAATGGAAATACCAAAAACTGTTTAATATTTGCTGGATTATGGAGTACAGCTCGATTTCCATTTCCCAAAGTTTACAATCTAGAATTAAGGATGGTGCTTTTCATGTGCTCCATACTTGGTCCAATAAGAAAGATTTTATTAGCAATTGTCTAACAAAGAGTAGCATTATACATTAAGGATGTTTACACCTGTTGAGGAGGTCCATTAAAAAAAATCCTGGAAGCCAGGTTAAGAGTAAACATTAGAGGGGGGGGGGAGTCACCAAAGAGGGATTCAAACAAATAACCAGCATATGTTGGGAAAAGGTCCAAAAGGCTAAGGCACAAAATTAGCTCAGGCTTGCCAAATTAAAAGCAATAAAAGGGGTTTCTTTGGTAATGCCAGTAGGAAAAGGAGGAACAAGTAAACAGTAGGGCCTCTGGAGAGGATGATGAAATGCTGACGGGATAGGGAGAAGGCACAATTACTCAACACCTCCTTTGCCCCAGTCTTCTCCCAAAAGGAAAGCAGTGTTCAACCAGAGCAGATGAGGCAATAGGGGAAATGTTGCCCAAAATAGGTAAAGACATTGTCAAGAAACATCCAAATGAATTAAATTCTCTGGTCCAGGAGTTGGAGACCCAAGCAACTGGAATAGTTTGAGAATGTCTGAACTACATCCAGGTGTATTGAAGAAACTGGCAGAAGTAATTTCAGAACCACTGGCCACCATCCTTGAGAATTCCGAGAGAACAGGAGAAAGCCCAGCAGACTGGAAGAAGGCAAATATTGTCCCCATTTTCAAAACGGGAAGGAAAGGACCCAAACAATTACAGCCAAGACAGGCTGACATTAATACCAAAATCATTAAAAAGACAAGCCATAACACTTAGAAATGAATGCCACACACACCAAAAGGTTAACATGGGTTTCTCAATGAAAGGTCATGACAGATAAACCTTATCTCATTTTTGATAGAGTTGCAAACTTGGTAAATGAATGGAATGCTATGGACATACCATATCTTGATTTCAGTAAGGACTTTGACAAGATTCTCCCGTGGCATTCTAATGAAGAAGCTTATAAAATGCCAGCTAGACAATGTTGCTGTGTAGTGGATTGGGAATTGGTTGACTATCTGAATCCAAAAGCTGCTTACCAATGGCTCTTCCTCATCCTAGACAAAAGTACCCAGCAGGGTGCCACAGGGTGCTGTCCAGGGGACAGTGCTATTCAACAACCATATCAATGATTTGGATGATAGGATAGAAGGCATGTTTTTTTTCCAGATGACACTAAATTAGGAAGGATAGCAAATATCCCTGGGAACAAGAACAGAATCCAAAATTATTTTAACAGATAAGCAAGCCGAGCCAAAACTAACAAAATGAATTTTAACGAGGATAAATGTATGGTATGACACCTTAGCATTATAACCGAAATAAACAAATTAGAATGGGTGACACAATAAATGTCAACGTGCATTTCCTTATAGGGAAACACTCCATTTCCTTGATCATTTTAGTTGGGGTTTTTTTTGTACCTCCTCCAATGCCATAATAGTCATATACATAAATATCTGAGATGTGATTCCAAGTATGGAAATACCAAAGATTTCTACAATTTTTTTAAAATTGCTATTTAATTTTCTTTCCTAGAACTTACTACTGAGAAACCAGTCCCTTCAGCTGCACTGCTTTAGTCAAGGTTTTCATGAAGCTAACCACTATTTCCACAAGATATTTTGGTCTGTTACTACCTTCATCAAAATCAGGTTAAGAATTCTTGCTCCAATTGGCAATTTACACTGTACTTTTTTACACTAAACCTCTCCTGTCATTTTCTTGCATAATCACTAAGTTTGGAGAGATGGTAAGTATTTCCTTCAAGCTTGCTTTTGGTTTTCATAATCCTGAATAATTTAGTCTCTTCAACCATCTGGACAAGAGTTTTCACAGACACTACGCTACTTAAACAGCAGTCCTATGGACATCATGGATTCCAATACCCTTTTTTTGTGGGACAGCTCCAGGTTTTTTAAAACTTTCTCAATTTTTTTACTTCATTTGATTAGCCTTTTGCAACTTGGACCCATAACTCCCTTCATATCTGACCACTGTCCATACTAGTTTAGCAATAAGCTGCAGAATAAAACATCTAGAGCAGGGGTGCTCAGAACGGTGATCGCGATCACCAGGGTGATCTTCGGGCCTCATCCTGGTGATCTTCAGGCCCCTGACCAGGTTTTTTGCTGCTGGTCCTCTTCATGCGCCCCTGCATGCTGCAAAGAAGTCCTCCGTCGTTGCTCCTCCCCGCTCCCTGCTCGCGCACCACCTCCAAAAGCTCCAGAGTCCAGGAGGCAGAATGGGCCCCCTCTTTTGGATTCCTCCTCCTCCCTCCATCCTTCTCCAGCCACTCAGAGTCGTAGGAGACCAAAGGGGGTGGGCCTGGATGATGCGATGCATGGCTGGCCCTGCGTACATGCGCAGAAGCGCCCATTTTGCCTCTCTGACTTCTCGTGAGCTCTTGGAGGCGGCACGCATGCTGGCGGTGTGGAAATAGGAGCAACGACGGAGGAGAAGAAGAAGGATGCTTTGGGGTCATTTCCTTACCGCATCTCAAAGGTCGGTCTTTTTACTTTGGGGTGGGTGCTTGATTGTTCTGTGGCATGTCTCTTTGTTTATTTTTAATGTTTAAAAATGGCCTTTTAGCTCCATAGCCTCTCTGCTTGCTTTGTTCCTTGAGAAATATATGTTGGGGAATATGGCAGTGTGGGAGAAATGGGGTGGTTGGATGTATTTTTGCATGCCCCTTTGTTTACCTTGCTGAGTATTAAATGGCCTTGCAGTTCAAAAGCCTCTCTTCTTACTTTCTGGCTGATAATATGTGTACTAATATGGCAGTGTGGGAGAAATGGGGTGGTATTTTTATGCTCTGTTTTATATTGTTGTTATTAAATTGAAATGTTGATGTTTTATAACTTCATTTTATGTAAACTGCCCCGAGCCTGCTGGAAGGAGCGGTACATAAAAATGAATAAGAAATATAAATAAATAAATAAATAAGAAAATAGTTATATGTTTTACATTTCTGGGCAGGTGATCTTTGGGACTTGGTTTTTTAATCAGTAGCTCCCATGCTGAAAAAGTGTGAGCACCCCTGATCTAGAGAGAATCCAAGCTGGAGAAGCTACATTAGAGGGTCTTTTTATTCGATGTGATTTCTAAAGCTTTCAGTAAGTACATTGAACAAAAGCTTGTTAGTTTGTGCTTCAGAAAGAAGCATCAACCATATTTCTTTGAACTAGCAATTCTCCAGCTTTTTCTCACATACTCTCTTTTAAGGTAATTACTAGACCAGACGATGTTTCCAACCTCACCTCCAGCCACTTTACATCTAGACTGATTAACAATTCTGATAGGTCTGGAAGCCTGCTCATTATTTTGTTGGTGTAATAATGCCATTGCTTTTTAATGTATTTTACAACTTCTCAGTGCATCAAAGTGATCTGCAATTCTCTCGTTGATTTGTTAGTCAATCAGAGTGCTACATCTGTATCTGCTTCAGTTGTTTGGAAGCATGTCTTTGTGTGAAGTCACTGTACAATTACACCAGAGCTAATTGGTGGAATTCAGAAGAAGGATATGCATTCCCAATAGACATTGTTTCATGTAAAAGTGCATTTTTGAAGATTTGTCTGAACACAAACTAGAACTAAATGCTATTAAGCAAGGGCTGAAGTTTAAGTAGAAGATTAAGGAAATAGACAATGCTAATGCGTTTACCAATTCCCACTTCAACGCATTAGAAGATCGATGTGTCCTTGAACACAATTATGTGAGAATCACTGAGCAGTGAGAATACAGAATATTTGCCTGATTCATCACTCCTTTGCACAATTTGTTCTTGACATGAACTTAATATGTGTAAACCCACTTCTTTATCTATATGTGATTTTGATTCAGTGTGAACACCAGCTCATGGGCAGGGAAGTCTTAAAAAAATTCTATGAGAGGTAGGCTTCCAACTGGGTGTATTTTATTTGGAGAGCTCTCCAGTATATAATTTTCAATATCTTCCCAAGCTACAAATCACAGATGCCAAATGATGGAGCCATGATACATAGTTTGTGCAAGATGTGATTACTGAGTGGTACAACTTCAATCTTATTATAACTGAGCTTCAGTTTATTGCATTCCCACATCTTAGTTCAGCCTCTAGAATTTTCTTCAACACAATTCTACCTATCATGAGAAGGAGAAACAAAGCTGAGCAATTGTAAACATACCGATAGTATTCATCCCCTAATATTCCAATAACTTCATCCAGTGCTTTCATGTAGATATTAAATTGCATGGATGGATGAGATGAAACCCCAGAGATTTAGAAGAATCAATGAGATAGTACTCCTCCATGGTTCACCCAAAGACAGACATTAACTAGAGCAATTGAATGGGCTTCATTACCATACCTTGTCTTAAAACCAGACTGAAACGTGTTCAGATTATCTATTCAAATAAACCTACAAGAATGTCTGAGGTTGACCAAATACCACATCTCTGAGTACTTTGCTACAAAAGGAAATATTAGTTATGTAAAATGAGAATCAGTGTGGTCGAGTAGCTTGAACATTTGGCTATGACTCTAGGGAACTCATTTCAAACCCTGCTCTGCTATGGAAATTCGCTGGCTAACCTTAATCAAGTGACAATCTCTCAGCACCAGAAGAAAGCAAAGGCAAATCCCTCTGAACAAATCTCGCCAAGAAAACCATGTGTTTACCTTAGGATGACCATGGAAATGCCTTGAAGGCACACAACAACAGCAACTTCTCACATACCTCACAATGATAAGAAAAGTTGGGAATTACAGCCCAATACAGAACTTGCTGACATGGGACAGGGTGAGCTCCTACTAGTAGCTACAGTTTCAGCCAACCTAGCAGTTCAAAAACATGCAAATGTGAGTAGATCAATAGGTACCACTTTGGCAGCAAGGTAACAGCACTCCATGTAGTCATGCCAGCCACTTGACCTAAGAGGCGTCTACAAACAATGCCAGCGCTTCAGCTTTGAAATGAAGATGAACACCACCCCCACAGTCAGACTCAACAAGACTTAATGTCAAGGGGAAATGTTTACTAATATCTGGAGGGATGTACCATTCCCGAGAGCATCAATCTGTGCATCACAAACCTGCAGAGTAGACAGTACAAAGAAGGTTCATACTAGAAAACCCTAATTAGTAGTGTCTACCTTTATTGCTCTATAGAGACACATCTACAAATGTGGACACACATTTTCCTATGCCTTCCACATGAGGGGTGAATGTAGGAGTGAAGTCATAGAAAGGAAGATATGATTGAGGACACAATAACATGACTAATAATTTACCAAAAGACAGATGTACCAAGGTAACACTTGCATAACACAATCCTGTTTAGAAACAACAATGACACATGGGAGTGGAGAGGAACTAGAATTCTTCCCACTGGCTTATGTAGATCTATAGATTCCTATGCCAGCATTTCCTAACATCCTAACTTTCCGGCATATACTATTGGGACTGATCAAGTGTCCTGTTCTATCGATAAGCTTTTTTTCCAAGGGTTTTAAACTATAGTCGATCAAAATGTAGTCGCTATTCATTTGCTCTGTTATTTCTTTGGCAGTGTTTTAAGTATTTCACTTGGCAAATGGATACATTTTCAGCATGATTTTGGAAACAGTTATGGAGATTAACTTTTAAAACAAAAATGTCTTAAAATGCAGGTAATTATCACTTCAACTTTACATTTCTACAGTTTTTAGTATTGGAAAAAAATTCCAGAGTGTCTCAGTATCTCTCAGACTCTCATCATCTTTTAAGAACTAGAATGACTTCTTTTTCTGGATTATGCAGTTCATAACCATGTGATAAAAACCATGGTATGGTGTGGAAAACATATAGCATTTTCCTTTGCAGACAAGCAGAAGAAATATGACAGCATGCTGCTTATCAAAAAGCAATTTTAAAAGGCTTTTTATTAAAAAATACCAATCCATTAAAAGCCCTTTCCTCAATAGCCAATCAATGCTACTTGGGTTCTTCCATTTCCACATCAGGTTTAGCAGCAAATGGCTGTTTCTCAGCAAATGCTCCCAATTGTGGCTCTTATTCTATAGATTTTAGACAAGTGTGAGCATCAGAAACAACTTTCTTGTGTGAAACAACTTTTTAAAATGTGTGCAAGAAGCTAGAGCAGGCATGGGCAAACTTTGACCCTCCAGGTATTTTGGACTTCAATTCCCAAAAACCCCCAGCCAGTTTACCAGCTGTTAGGAATTGTGGGAATTGAAGTCCAAGCCACCTGGAGCATACCTGAGCTAGAGGGACTCACTATGGTGGTGCACCTGAGAAAACTGAAGAGATAGAAAAACTTTCTCTACCAATCAGGAGGAATCAGAAAAGCTAGCAATATTAGGGAAACTGCAACCATTTCACCTATTTGTAGGCTGCAGCAGGGTAATTTGCACACCTGGGAAAGTGTATAGCTAGAGAAAACTCATTTGGAAATGCTAGCCAGCTGTTAAGAGGGTGGAAAAAGAAGCAGGAGAGGCAAAAGGAATTAGCTTGGACCTTGCTCAATAGCGTCGTATTTGTGATCACCATACCTCAGAGAGCCTGAAATTAACGCAGGCCATACCGAAGAGTTCCAGGTGAGTCTAAAGCTAAGAACCTTGACTGTCCATTGAAGAGAGCTTGATCTCAGCTCTCTGGAATTTTAAAACCCAAGGAGAATGTTTACTGCAGGGGCCTTAAAGGAGAATGGATGGAGAATTTCTAAAGGCTGTGATGTAAGAATGCCCTTTCCAGTCCTTGTGATGGTGGTGTTATTGTTGGTATAAGTTTGGGCAATACCAGTTGAAGCTTCCAATAAAACGTTTTGAACTACAGGACTTAGTGTAGACTCATGAACTCTTTTACTCCATGAGTAAGGGAGTCCATGTGTCTACATTAGGTCCTTACTCATGGAGTAAGGGGGTTCGACATCCCTCTGCGATTGACTCCATTATAATATACTAGCAGAGAAACACTACACTATTAAGAAATGCAGTGCAAGAGAGTCAGTGTCAGTTTTCAGTGACACGATCGTGTACAAAAAAAATTGTATAGAAGTTCAAGAACTCTTGCCTCATTTATAACACAATGCGTAAAACAGCAGGAAATCACTAGGCAGGCTGGTTTTGGCTATGAGTAGATAACTGAATAAATTCTATTGAAGAACTTGTTTTCTTTGTTTCAATATACTCATGGAAGCTAGTAGTTCAACAAGGATTGATGAAAACATGTTTCGTTGTTATATCTGGTAATCATAAGGGCTGGCACATATAGAGTTGCTCAGTGAAGGGGGAATAGCATTAAAATGGTATCCAGTGACCTGCAGAATTCAGGTATTAGTGTTGCTTATTCCATTGTAACAGGCCAATGTGGTAACATCAACATAGACATATATGTTTTCTGTATTATGGTTTTATTATAAACTCGTTCAATAAAACTGATTTGCAGTAAATTCAAAATAAGTCTACCTTTAGTATGCAGCTGATGGAATTAACTGTCTTAAACCTTCTAAATTATGATTATAGACTACAAGATTGTATTATATTAAAATAGATTAGGTAGTAGTACAGAGAGCTCCCTCTCACCTTCTATCAATTGTAATAGCTAGATTCTTCAAACATATTCAGAAGTGTTCAGCTTTTTCTCTTGTGTATATGTTTGTATATCTTTGTTTAATATCGAGTGAGAAAAATCAATGGAAAGACATGCTTTAACATTAAGCACGAAAGGATCCAGAGGGACCAAACCAGATAAAAGTCGCTGCTGTTTGAAGCAGAGTTGTTAAACTGAATCATATAATGCAAGAGTGGGCAACATATAATCCAAAAGAGTGCATGTGGCCCTTGACAATCCCCAAGACACCTTCTGAGCTGTCAAACACAACTGTTTTGCTCCACATAACCACCAAACAAAGCTCCCAAATTGACTGAAACTGGAAGCAGTGTGCAGCCTGCAGACAAACAACTTAATGTTTTTATTCGGGGGCAAAACTAATTGAGAGTGGGTGAGTGGATTACACAGGCTGCTAGCCACTGTTGTGTTCAGTATTTGTGATCAAGAAAGACTGCCTCTTCCAGGCCTAGATGAATCTTTGATCTATTTATTAGGCTTGTTTAGGTTCGGTTTGGAAAAATTAAAATTCGAAAAACCTACCGAATTTGAGCTTTTGAAGCAGTTTCGAACCATGCAGGAAAAGTGGGAGGAGCAATTCTGAATTTGAACCACTTACCGATTTTGTTCAGAATTATTCTGTAATGTTCGGATATCTCTCAAGGTTATTTTGATTTTCAGAAGCATTAAGTTACTTTGATCAAACCTAAACAGTTTTAAAATCTCATCGTGTCCCTTCCCCGGCGATGCAAAGAGGGATGAGGTGGGTGTGGCTAAACACTGCCATTCTTGAAGGCCATGTCCCCAATGGTAGAGATTGCAAAAGGTCCTGCTGTTAAACTACATTTCCCACACTGTCTTGCTGCTCATTAGCCAAAATGGTTGAGTAGCAGTCTTCGTCTAAATATAAAATAAACTGATTGAATCTACAAAGGTGTCTAAAGAGAAGGCAGCAAAGCAATAAGCAACCCTAACCCTTTCCTTGTAATAAAGATAGTACGTGCCACTGTCCACCACAAAAGGGGAGCCTCCATGACTCTCCACACCTTCCTTTTCAGCAAAACGTGTGTCTTGGCTCCCTATACCCTGCCTCTTGCTGTTTACCATTATTTGTCACAAGTTTTTTCTTTTTGCCATTTTTCCCTGGCAGAGGGACCGAACCCACGGACCTTCCTGCTTATGAGGCCGGCGCACTCTCCCTGAGCCACAGCTGCCCTGTAGTAAAACCAAGTCAGAATTTATACTTCACTGGGAAGCCAGTTCTTCTTTTTCCTGTAATGGGGTCATTCTAGCCCCAATTCTCCCAAATCTTGAAAACATTCCTTCCTTCATCCATCCTTTTAGAGTCCCCTAGGATTGATGTACCAGGGAGTCTGGCTTGCTAAGTTACTTTCAGTACTACATCTCTCATGCATATAAAATTGCCTCAAAAGCTTCACATGTCTTCTGTTGTCTTATTGTCTTGTGCTCCTGAGACCCCATTCCCTTCCCTTTGGTGGGAAACCATGTTCTTGATCCTAAAGAAGGGGGTTAGTCTAGATGTCTCTTGATGGGGTCTGCTCTGTATATGATTTCGACTTTCCCCCAAATTAACACAGTTTGTGCCACACAAAGTTTCTGGAGTAGAACAACTACTTTCAAAGTAAACAGGAACCCAAAGAAACAGGAAATAACACTTTCAAAATTCAAACCAGGTACATATTTCCTTTATTATTTTAAAAAATACTTTTTAAAAATTGAAAAAAATTCCCTGGCAGGGGAGGGGGGAATCAAAACCACGGACTTCTGTTTATGAGGCTGGCACACTCTCCCTGAGCCACGGCTGACCTATAGGAAATTTCCATTCAGAATTTGTACTTAGCAGTGGGAAAGTGGGTCAGTTTATTAAAAACTTTTTATAAAAAAATTGAAAATTCACCAAAAATCCATGTATAAGTCAAAAGTGATGAAATTTGGTGAGCTAACAATGGTGCATGTGTTCTACTACCATAGCAAGTTTCATCACAATTAGTCTAAAAATGAAGGCGGGACAATCCCCTGAAGTTTCCCCAATGCCTGTGCTGTTTCTTTCCTACTGCGCATATGTGTCTGGCATTAACGAAGCGATTCAGAAGTTTTAGAAGTTTTGGAAAATTTCATTTTTTTTTAAAAAAGGAAGTGACATCTGAATCGAACCACCAGTACTTCCTACATCTGAAACGAGTTTTGAACCCTTTTTTCTTTAATCAAACAAGCCTACTATTTATTATGGTCCTTAGTTTCAAAGAAAGTAAGATGGGCAAGATGGATGGTATCCTTGAAGTGACTGGCTTGACTCTAAAGGAGCTGAGGGTGGCGACGGCCTACAGCAGTGGTTCTCAACTTGTGGGTCCCCAGATGTTTTGGCCTTCAACTCCCAGAAATCTTAACAGCTGGTAAACTGGCTGGGATCTCTGGGAGTTGTAGGCCAAAACACCTGGGGACCCACAGGTTGAGAAACTCTGGCCTACAGGGAGTTCTGGTGTGGCCTGATCGATGAGGTCACAAAGAGTTGGAAGTGACTGAATGAATAAACAACAACAACAAAGTTTCAGACTCAGAAACATATACAGAGCCTCGGGGACAGACGGAACTGCAGATGGTCATGTTAGAGTGTCCGTTCAGTATGCAGAGATTTGAAGACATCAGAGACTAACCTGTGTTTTTAATGTGTTTTTGCTAATCTATCAAATTAATTTGTCAAAAAAACAAAAGGTAGACTCCATCAAAATAATACCTTCCAAATGTCCCATTTTGGCAGAGGTGGTCTGATGAATTGTCTGCTCTTACACTTCCAGTGGCTTTTAAAATGCCTCAGCCCCCTCTGGTTTTCAAACAGAACATTTCTATGGAATCCAAAGTGTTTCTTGGTGTAAGCAATGGAATAAACATACTTTGCAGAAGGAGGAGAGAGCGAGGGCAGGCTGGTAGTTAAGTGGGGTTTTCTTGGAGGAGTTCTCCTTTGAATTACAGCACCCCAGACTTCAGAAATATACAGATTCTTTCCCATCCCTAACTTCCTAAAGTAGACTCAATCGTGAAGAGAAGCATCCTTGGTCTTACTTCATTTTTGAGTTTTGATATTTGTAATGATTTGCATCAGATATTTAATTTAAGGCTTATTGTATTTCCCCCCTTTCTATTCCATTACTTTTGATGTAATAATCATCTGTGTATACCAGAGTTGTGCAGTGCCACAAGAAAGAGGCTGTAACTTGTAGAGGTCAAATACTAGAAGAGATTTTACTGCTTTCTTACTTTGAGAAAGTTGGTTTTTTTGCCCTGCAGAACAATGTTCTATTTGTTTTAACAACATGCTCATTCACCAATCCACTTAAAATAAGTGTCAGTGGAGTCTTGGGTAATAGTGCATGGAACTGTAGCCTGAGACATTTTAAAAGGTTATTGGAATGCATGTGTTTATGGCAATTATGTTTTTTCTAACTATATCTAATTATATTCCATTAATTTTGAATACCATTCCACTTCTAATTACAGTACTTTTCTCTCCTGGAGCTATTTTTCCACCTTATTTTTATTCTGAGGAGTATGCCATGAAGTAGGTTAAAGAATTCATCATAAGGGCAGGAGTAAAGCAGGGGGAAAGCATGGGACAGCAGAGGGAACAGTGAGGCTCTGTTTCCTCCCATTGGGACTGTTCTCTGTCTTCCCACATCATGTTCCCCTTCAGATCCATCTTTCAATGAGGAGTCAGGTGTTTACCCAACTTCTCCAGGGGCACTTTGGGCTCAGCTATTCTCTGCTGCCAGAATAGAGTCCTACGCAGTCCTACTGGAAGTTGCCCAGAGAAGTGGGGAGAAGATGCTCCTCCTCTGCATCTGATGAGATCCTAGGAAATGCTGTGATTGGCTAAATGTGTTCACCTGAGAGTTAGTTGTGAAAATGTTATTTGGCATGTCCTATAAAGTGGTTTGTATAAACACTGGGGGGATGTAAACAAAGAATTCATACAGAGAATGTAAGAGAGTTCTAATTTTTGGTAGAACTGATAGATTTTTAAAAATGTAATATTAAAATATACTTACTGTTAATCATATTGTGCTCACATATATATGCATCTCTTTATCTTTAACCCACCTCAGAACAGAGTGGAGGGTGCTGCTGGCCTCCAGTCTCCTCTCACCAGTTGAGAGCTGAGGTGAGTTAAAGATAACCCGCCTCAGCATTCAGCTGGTGAGAGGAGAGTGGACTAAAAACGACATAATAACGCGCCCTTTATGGAAATAGCTGACCCGGTTTCGATTTAGAAAGATCACTTCTGGGTTGCTGGCTGTGGGTCGAATTAGGGTCTAAATTGATTTTAATACGAAATAATAACGGTTTTTTAAGGATAACGACTGGAGATATCCACCCCCTATTGAGCAGACAAGGGTTGGGTATTTGAATAAACTTCTGCTTATGTCTCACAGCAGAATGATTACATCATCAGTCAAGCTTCCTAGAGTGTAAGACAGAGCACACATGTCAAACGCAAGACCTGAGTGCTGAATCCTTTCACCACATCACTTTATGTGACCCTCAAGGCTTTCAATGCTAGGGCAACATAGTTACATTTATACAGTCTTACAATTACAAGCCTTTGAAGGCAACCATAAAGCTGATATGATATGTGTTTGACATCCCTGGGATAAATGATGCTCTGGGGAATATACTTTCCTAATACTGGTTGAAATAACATAAATAATGCCCCTCAAACTGCCTCCATCTTATTGTACAGCCTCCATTGCAATTTTCTTTCTTTTAGATATACAAAGTAATGCCTTTGTTTTTTCCCTTTGATGACACTGCTAAGTTTTACTGTGAGAACTAAAATAATCTTCATCTGCACATGCTGTAAAATAGCCATGAACTCATCACAATGTGACTGTATTAAATTTATGACAACTAATCAATAAACTATTCCTCTTGGCTCATGAAAGGAGATGGTCAGTCTGGGTTCTTGGTGAAGCCAGGGGAAACTGTTATGGTTGGGCCATAATCTTCCTCTGCTGAATTGCAGTCTATGCAACTATTGAGAGTTTTGTGGCATAACGACATTTCATTGCCTATCCCCTAAAAAAGGACTGATCAGATGGGGTAGTTTTTGCTGGAATTGAGCATGCCCTTATGAAGCCAGAAAAACTTGGGCACAGCTGAAATGTTAAATTGCCTCTGTGTCTGTCTATATATGTTGTATGTCTAACTGGCATTGAATGTTTGCCATGTATATGTGCATTGTAATCCACCCTGAGTCCTCTGCGGGGTGAGAAGGGCGGAATATAAACACTGTAAATACATAGTAATTCTGTGCCTGGCTATGGAGATATAGTTAGATATTTCTCTACCAGCTACTGAAGCTCTATGTGTTTTGTGTGTGTTGGTAGGTATTTTAGCAAAACAATCCTGAGGATGATGACAGTAGACCCTCAAATTATAAAATGTACAAAATATATTAATTATGAGATGTGACTCCATTGGAACTTATAGCCAGTGTGCTCTTACCTCACACTCACCCTTTTTCATGAATTACCTTTGGAATGTTACACAACACACCTAGAGCCCAAGAAAGAAATTTTCATAATCCCATCACAATGAGCTGGAAATGTGAAGGAAGCCCCTAATATATCTAAGACAGTGGTTCTCAACCTGTGTGTTTCCAGAGGTTTTGGCCTTCAACTCCCAGAAACCCTAACAGCTGGTAAACTGGCTGGGATTTCTGGGAGTTGTAGGCCAAAATCCTGGGGAACCACAGGTTGAGAACCACTGATCTAAGGTATTAGTAGGAATCACGCATCTCCCATGTCTCAAGCCAGCTTCACATATTCAAATGTTCATCTTCTTCAAGCATTGTGTACCTTGAACTTACCCTATTGTTTCCACCAGTCAACCCATTAAGACCATCATGGACTCATTGGTGATTGTTACACTACATTCCTGTCTGATTGTGCTCCTTTTGGAGGTAGATCAATAGAGACGTATGCTTCAAATGCTACAATGATCGTTTATTGAATTTCCCACTATCACAAAACAACAACAGCAGCAGCAACAACAACAAAAAAAGATGACATCAGACGGAGTCCTGAGCCACTCAGAGTGGATCTTAGTCAGATTTTTTCTGAGCCAGGACCTGGTTTGGGTTTCTTAAATGGTTTTCAAATGAAATAAAAATGATCTGTATTTTCAATTGTGTTATATCAATACTTGGGAGTGCTTTCTCTGCTGACATCCTCTTTGGCCATTGAAAATAAACCTCTGGTTTTGCCTTCTACCCACCTGTGTCTGATTTGCCCTTCTGAAAAGCTAGATATGCCAGGGCCCTGGACAGTTTTAGCAGAACTGAAATCGCTCAACAAGAATGTTGTAGTATAATTATTTTACCTGCAGAACAGATTTTACCTGCAGAATTATTTTACCTGCAGATATCATTCCATAAATTCTTCCCCATTTTTGTCTTCAGTTCTGCTATGATCTGTTATTACCATATCTATAAGATCAAATTTTAAACTATAGTTATGTCTGTGAAGTTATGTTCTAATTCTTTATCAGTATGTATCTTAAAATTTCCATATGCCTTTTACTTCACAATCTTTGATAACTTTTTCAGGCTTAGGTTCCTATCCGTTCACTGCATATGTTATATCATATTATCTACATAGATTTCAATGTGTTGAAGCAGTCACTTCTAATTACATTTTTATTTTCAACCCTTTGTTGTTGTTATTGATGCTGCTGATCACTGGAGCCATCACAGCAAAGTCAGAATAATTGGAGAGAGTGGTAGTATTGGATTAATTGTTGTCTTAAAGAACTAGAACAACTACTTTATGATATGTATTCTTCATCTTGGCCTGGAACCAGGACATAAAGAGGCTTCTAAATTAAAATACTATATATAATTAAAGTGTTGGTGTTATGGCAATCCCATGAAATTCATAGGGTTTTCTCAGGAAACTTCAGAGACTGTTTTGCCAGTTCCTTTCTCTGAAATATACAGTAGCTTACAGCACCTAGTTTTCATGGAAACATTCTACGGCACCTAGTACTGTTTTCATAAAATGTAAAATGTAATTTGATAGCATAGGGATATTAAAATCAAATTAAAATGTGACACTTAAACTATATAGTCTACGTGTCACCTATTTAGACCAATATGCCAATTTGATCCATCTTTCAATGTGTTTCAACAGATTCCTTTAGAGATCCGGAATGCATCATATTTTGGACAAACTTTGAAGTTTGGAAATGTGAGATGACTCAAAGTATATCTGTGAGTCTGCCACTTCTGGCAGGCTACAGGAATGATCCCTTCACAGTTTAAAAAAAATCTTCTTGTTGCTTCTGTTTATTCAGCTGAAAAATCTTGTTGAACCAAGTTATAATATTGGCCCTTTTCTATAAACTCTTCAGCTGCCATGATGAGATTCAGGGACTTCTTGGTTGTGGTTTCCTGTATCTGAAATACTCTTGTCTTTATCAGATATGTTTGACTAGTGTCTAATTGAGTCTTTGTAAAATAATAATAATTTTAAAAAGCATTTTGTTTGTCTTTCCAAAACAGAAGCTTCTCGTTGAAGCAGTAAGATGCTATGGCACTCACTCTTCTAGTAATGGGACACAAGCAAACATGCTTAGACCTAGATATTTCAGTTTAAATTACAGCACTAAATTGGAAATGCTCGATCCCTTCCAAAAGCAGCCAAACTCCCAAAGCATCTGGCTGTTGTGAATAATGCATGAAGAGAAAAGTCTATTTAAGCTTTCAAACAACATGCAGAAATATCCCTGTGTGTGTTTTAACAACTAATTTAATAGGAATTTTAAACAAAATTTTTGGAGGTGAATAAGCTTGTAATTAAGGACCACATTTTTGAAGAATTCGGCTTTTGTCAAGAGCCCTCTGCCTACTAATGGTTGTGTGAGGAAACACAAATTGTCCAAAGGAATCAGCATGGGTTATAGAAATGCAGGATAAGGATTGAAATAGGTGGTACTGGTCAGCCTTAGTTAGTACTAGATATAAAGAGAACGGAAGTGGAAAAACCACCTCTGAAGTGTTCTTTGCCTAAGAAATTCATGCAATTTCCACAAGTCAACAGAAATCTTGAAGGTACATGTACACATACTGTTCATAAATATTATTGTTCTGACCTAGATTAGTATTCAACTCTACTAGCTGCTTACCTCTGAAAGTACCATGCTGAACAGATCTGAGAGAAAGGCAAGGATTATATTTCCCACAGGAATAAAACTCCACACATCTTTTGGATTTACTGTCTTCATGACCTATGCCTATTTTGTATGTGTTTCCCATAGTTATGTCCCTCTTGCAAACCTTTATATTGGTAGGTAGTTTTTTAAAATGTGTTTCTCATTACTCATTGCATTGAGGGAGCAGACAAGGTACACAATTGTAATTCCAAATTAGTCAAAGTTTGCCAACAGCGTTTAAGTGGAGGGTGGTAGTGCTTCTTCTATTGATCATATTGAACCCCAAATACTTTATAAATTGGATAATGCACAGTGACACACATGGGGAAAGGGCTGATTTACACAATTATTGTCCTTTGGGAAAAGAGGAAAATATAAGTGAGAACTGAATTAACTTTGGTTCCTGCTTTCCTTATGTATTTGATCATCCACTAAGCAGGTCATGTCAGATCTGTATGAATAGGGGTTAAGGAAATAGAATGAATTATTCTGTCTATAGGAAGCCTTTCCAGACTGTCACCTATTTATTCTTTTTAATACAAGTTTAATATTTAGTAGATATTTTAAATATTTAGTGGATATTTTTAGTATCTGGTAAACATTCAATTGCAAAATGACCCACTTACAATTTGCGATTATACAGTGCAGGAACATTAGTGTAGACCACAGTGATGTGTTGTTTTAGAGCAGTGTTTCTCAAACTCTGCTCTTCTAGGTGTTTTGGACTTCAGCTCCCAGTGTCAGACTGTAAAGATATGAAACAAATGTTTGAGTTATGAGTATCTGTTTCTTTTGGTTTGTGTGCTGTAGTAGTACTACTGTAGGTGTGTCTGAATAGGTGCAGCTGGGTTTGCCTGACTCCAGTAGGGTGTGGCAGCTGTGTTTGTATAAATCTCTTTTGTTACAGATTGGGTTAGGTTTTTGGCTTTTGCAGTTTCTTACTGTCTATGCTGGCTATTGTGCTGGCTGATATAATGCTGGAATGCTGGAATGCTGTAGACTGGAGAAATTCATTTAAATGCTGAAATGCTGAAGCCTGGAGAAATGGATTCCTATACTGCTGTAATGCTGTATACTGGAGAAATTCATTTAAATGTTGAAATGCTGAAGCCTGGAGAAAAGAATTTCTATACTGCTGGAATGCTGGAATTTGGAGAAATTGATTCCTAAACTGCTGCAATGCTTAAATGGTAACAGGGATGCTGGGAGTTGCAATACTGTGTGAGTTAACACAGAAGCCTGTTACTGAAGAATGTGTGGACTGTTTATTGAAAGAGCATGTTGCTGTTTTTTTTTGTTTGAAGCTATATTAGTAATTTTTTTACATAAAGACAAACTTTGTTCTTTTTGCCCCCCCCTGAAATTCTCAGGGTGGTCTGCGAGAAGGCCTTACTGGTACATTATTTAAACTGTTATGTTTATTCATATCTTGATCTGATCACCATGCTCATTATATCCCACATTCATGGGGTTATTGGGATAACAATACAAAAGGTTTGCTAGGGTAGACCCTCTTCCACCCAGTCTCAGCCCCCCCGAACCAAACTCACCCCCCCCCCCCCCCGGAATCAAAATCCTGGCTACGGCCCTGTTTGGAGGAGCACAGTTTGAGAAACTATTCTAGAGCATAAGTTTGAAATGTGTGGCTCTCTGAATGTTGAATTGCAACTCATAGTATACTTCATTTTTGTCTATGTTTAATAAGGTTGATGGGGGCTTGCAGTCCAACAACATCTAGATCACTGATAACTCTGCTTTTCAAATCTGAGTCAAACAGAATTGTAAATACGAAGGTTGGTTGAGATCCTGTATCAAAGTGTGAAGCATAATGCTCTGCATGTGCAGTGGTGTGCTGTACTTCTTTCTCCTCCAGGTACTTTGTGACTCTGTCACAAATGGGTAAAAGTAAAGGGAAAGAAAGGAAGAAGTTGGAGAAGAGAAATGAGAAATCTTGGATCACCAGGATGTTGATGTGAGATAGCAACTTCACTTTTCTTTCCCAGCTGCACCACTGGGATGGTGCTTCCTGATTGCTTCCTTCCCTTCCTTTCCCATAGCTAGTAAATAGATGAGGCAGAGCACTTGGGAATACATTGGGAGTTGTGCGAGAAGCTGGTGACTATCTCCTTGCACAGCATCAACAAACAGACATAGGCATATATACACCTGAATTATGTGCATGTATGTCACGAGTTGGCTCCTAGTCATTATCTGTTGCAAACTAAAGGAGCCTTTCATGTTTTTATGCAAAACAGGACATCTTTATGAGATTAGTTTGGATATGCTCATTTCCCCATCTGTGCATTCCCCCTCCCCTCTCTCTTGTGTTCTAATTGGCATCTCACAAGGTCATTTGTGCATTTGTTTATGGGAAAAAATGTTCTGTGGGGCAGGAAGGAGTTGAAAGAGTGACAAAGGCTGTTGCTTTTTGAGACAGCAAGGAAATAGAAAAGTTCCCATGATACTTCTATATCCTCCACCAATTAGCAAGATATCATTAATGATGCTGTTGTCCACTCGGATCTTGTATTCCTACACCTCATGGCAGTTTCCTGTCAAGTCATCATCCATTTGACCCCCATGAAAGAAATAAAAGATTTTACTCTTATCCCACAAAGCCAAAGGCAGGAATTGTCACTGTCATGGTGATATAAAATAGGACACACATGCCTCAATTTAAAAAGGAAAGAAACCATGCTAGTTGTTCCTCCTATAAGGATTTTTCTTTCCTAAATTCAAAACAGGTTTTGAACAAACCTGTTTTCCTTTAATTGTCAGAAATAATCTAAGTTATATTTAAGGTAGTCTTACTGGTCGGAATGAATAGCAAACTGTGCTGAGTGAATCAACAGAGCAGTAGGAAACGGGAAGGATTTTTAAAATCCACACACACAAGGGTTCTGTTTTATATGCTTTGTAATTCTATTGCTTATAAAATGGTACTCATTGAAGAAATAATGTGAAACATAGATCTATATGATTGGGTTTGTAAATAAGCTGAATTTCCAATCACTTCAAGAAGAATATCTGGAAATTACTAAATTCTCCTTTAAACATTATAACTACAACAGCACAGCAAAATTATGTGGTGCATAAGGAGTTTAATTCTGTAAAGCAAATGCTACCAGCTCCACAGTCTTTTCAGAAATACAAATTACAAACTACTTCTTGGACAGGATTGGATATGGTGTGTCAACTCTCCAAATTTGTTTTTCCTCCGTTTCCCCTGCTATATTTTCCCATTCATTTCTTCTCAAAACTGCTTTGCCCAAAAGTATTTTTAAAATTTCTTTTGGTAACTGCTGAAGCTTATGCCTCCGACCAAAAATAAAGCAAGGAAGGGAGAGGGAGGTGTATATCAGGCTCCCTGAACTACAACCCAATACACTGGAAAGAAATCAGATTTCTTGTATCATTATAAAAATGGAGTCATGGGCTATAGTTCCTGTGGGAACCTATGTTTCTGACACTGGGAAGAAGAGTGTTTTCTATGAGGAAAAAAGTGAAAAGAAAGGTTGATGCCATTAGGAATACTGCCTGACGGCAGATTCTTCAGGGATGGTAGAGCACTCTTGGCAACTTAGAGGTAGAGTAGATTGTACTTTATAATACAGAAATAAAGAGATCTCTGAGGTTGTTTCAGTACAACCTCAATGGGGAAGGTGTTGCAAATGGAAACTATGAGATCATGCCAATGTTACTTAGTGATTGAACTGGCAAAGACAGAATACAAACAGAGACTCCTTCATCTGAAATACTTAGTACCAGAAGTTCCTTGGCTTTTACTTAACTTATTGGAACCACTGTGGTTTAACTAATGTTTTATACTGTTTATTGTCTAATCTGTCTATTTTGTTTTATTTTGTTTTCTCTTTTATACTGATTTATCATTTATTTTGTATATACTATTCATTGTATTTATCTATGCTGTAAGCTGCCCCAAAGCCTTTTGGGAAGATGGGGTGGGATATAAATAAATAAATAAATTGATGATGATGATGATTATTATTGAATTTTGAAGTACATGTAATATGGAATTTATCGTTTTTATGACGCAGGAAGGAGAAGTATAGATTTGCACCAAGCCCTAATCTTGGATCTCAGACTTTCTCAGGTTTGGCACCTCATACGCAACGTGAGTAGTGAATAAATGAGACAAGAGGCTGGAGGGAGTCTGAGGAACTGAGAGACTGAAAAAAGAAATGTAGCATCTGTACTGTGCAGGAAATCTCCTGCACAGTACAGGTGGTAAAAAGTTTCAGATTTTGGAAGGCTTTAGATTTCCAAATAAAGGAGGCACAAACTCTATTTTAAATCTATTTTTGGGGCCACCTCCAAGATGGATGCAGTTTTGTCAGTTTATTTGCCTTGTTGGCCTTGGGTTAGTGTGATTGCCCTAGGATTAAAACAAGGCTTGATTATACTAAAGTGCCTTTAGAACCTGTACTAAAATTGGTTAGTGATTTATAAAAGTGTTACAATAGAAATACTCTGTTTCATTCTTATACAGGTTCCTATAACAGTCAAAAATTTGATTAAATACACTCTGATATGTTAGGATGTGGCGGGACTGATGCTAATGCCTCAGTATATAATGAGTGTTTTGATCTTTCTTAGCAATATCATGACTTACGTTAGTAATAAAATATAGTACAATCTTTTTATCTAGAGGACCAATACCTGCAGTTTTGCCTACCTGTATATAGGTCTTCCAGAAAATTCTATAGTTTTCTTCCACGAGATATTAGCATAATATAACCCTGGAGAATCTAGCCAGTTTCTAGAGACTGGTAATTTATGGAAAAATGTATTTATTTTAATGTTTGTTGTTATCCACAGATTCTTGTTTCCACAGTCAGTTCAGCAACATATCTACTTTGAATGCTGTACCATACTATATATTAAAACCTCTTTTGTTTCATGGAAGTTTAACAAGAATAAAATGCAAGAGTATCTTGGCAGTGTTGCATTGGAGTATATACTGAACCTGAATTGCTTAATTGTTTTTATTTTAGCACGCTCGCACATCAATACCACTCTTCCATCTAAAGGTTGCATACAAGGACTTGTACAGAGCATCACATTACACAGCTAAGCTCATACTTTACTCCACAGATATTTTCTCTTATGAAGTAATGGTGACAATATGAAGCAACAAAATGAAGACATATGTTTTTGGTTGCTGCTTCTAAATGGCATCACCACAACGCCCAACTTGCTTTAGCTCCACTGAGCATCTCAGAACAAGATGCATGCACCATACTCAACAGTTGAAATCACCAACAATGGTCCACCCTGGCCTCACATTGGGAGGCATGGAGACACACTATCCATAATGCTGCAGCCTCTTTCGAGAAGACATGCCAAACGGGTCTCAAAGAGAAACAACAACGCAGAGTGAACTGCAACTTGGAAACCCAAGGAGACTTTCTGCTGTTCTTTCTGCAACTGGACTTGTCTATCTCAGATTGGCCTTTTTAGTTATCAATGCGCTTGTAAAAAAGTGTGGGATGAGTCCTTCCTAAGAATCTTCATTCACAAAGTAATGCCAGATACACATTTTTTTTCAAAACAAAAAGTGATTTTTCAGCTGCTTCAAGTTTTGTTTGTAGCCTTTCTTTGGGATTTGATGTAAGCATATAGTCACTGAGTTAAAGGATCTTTCTTCTTGATTGCATTATCTCTTGCTTATAATGCTATCTTTATATGCAGCTGGTAGAGCTCCTATCTTGTTCACACAAGATACTTCACTGCTCTGAAGTACACTGTCAAAAAGTTTGGAATTCTATTCTGCAATATCTTTACACAGACTTAAGGAAAAGAAGAAGAAGATACAGACTTAAGAAAAAAAGTGGAAGGATGAGACTGAATTGAGAATGCATTAGGAATTGGGAGCAGGTGAGATGTAGGGTAAATATTAATAAAGGAAAAGCACAGGCTATATTACACATAAAACTGACAGCAGAGTCCAAAAAGTGTCTTCTGAAAATGTTCTTCACAAGTTCACAAGAGAAGAAGAGCCAGGAGGCTGAAATGGTTTGAGTGGTGAACTAAAATGCCAGAAAAATAGAGTTTAAATCCTCACTCAAGACCTCATCAAACAAGGGGGAAGTGGAAGGTAATACACCTCTAATGCACTAATATGCCTCCAATACACCCTAATACACCACTAATATACCCCTAATACTACACCCCTAATACACCCCTATACTACACCCGTAAAACATCCTAATACACCTCTAATAATATACCTCTCATTCACTAATACACCACTAATACATCTGCAATAGTACACTCCTAATATACCCTATATAACTCCAATACTACACATCTATTACATGAATATGCCACTAATACACCACTAAGACACTTCTTACACTAATAAACCACTAAGACAACTCTAATACACCACTAATACTATACCCCTAATGCACCTCAATGCATCCTAAAACACCCCTAATATACTAATACACCTCGATTACACTAACATGCCTTAATACACTAATATTCTACTAAGGCACCCCTAATATACCCGTAATGCACCTCTAATGCATAGGCACATCACTAAAACATCTCTAATATATTAATATGCCACTAAGGCACCTCTAATACACTAACGTCATCTCCCCCTTGCATCCCATGGTGTTTCGTCTTGAAAGAAAACAGAGAATTTACTCACCCCACCACACAGGCTGTACCTCTGCCCAATTCTAGTTAAACCATGCACTTAATTCCTTCTCACACAGGCAACTGTTATCTCCTCCCATCATCTGTGGAGTGTGCACGCCAAAGGGCTTAAAAAAAAATAGTGTAATTGCAGAATTCCAAAGATTTGAAATGGCAGTTACAGCAATTTTTTTTTATAAAAAAGATAATTTATTTACCAGTCCTTTTCTGTGTCTGAAGAATAATGGCTACAGAAGGACATGCACACTCACGCTGAATCATAACGAATTGAACTGAAAATGGCCAAATGTATAATTCCCCATACCACAGAAAAATTCCCATTTCTAAACGTTCTTAAGCAGAGGGAGACAAGTGGAGCCAATTCCAGCCCATCTTTCAAATCCACCCATTTCTACATGCTGTGGAGATGGAGTCCCATTGGCAACACATGGAATGGATTGCATGTCATTAGATGGGATCCGTGAAATTTCGTCTTTGAAGTGTGTAGAAATGGAGAGAACCTTCTGTGTGATGAGGTGCACAGTGATGGAAGTGCACAGGGTGACTTTGTACAAGTTACACACCCTCATCCTCAGAGGAAGTCAATAGCATTGGACTTTTGCATACATCTTGCCATTAATAGCTTACGATAGGTTCACTCTGGGGCTACCATAAGTTGGAAAGCATAACATAAGAAAGAAAGATAACGGCAAAATCCCCTTTTAAGGCTACGATGAAATTCTTATCACAGATTGGAAACTAAAGCTGTTAGTCTTCATGGGAAGCTGGTGTTGTCAAAATTTTGGCTTCCTGTTTTCTATCTATTATTACTTTAGCATTTTCCTCATAGGATAATGTTTTCAAACACTTTAGAAACATAGTGTTTGGCTTTCTTTTAGTGCAAATTTATATCTAGATTGCCAAATCAATTTGAATCAATCCAGACCAATTTGTATTCATGCAGCCTAATTCAGTTTTTAATACATTTTTAGATTTTCTGCTGGTTGGCTCTAATTCTTTTTCCCCAATTTAAAACATTTTCATACTGCCCTGCAATTCTAATTAGAATTAGGAGTTGTATACAAATATATTAAATTGCGCTGGGAGGTGGGGAAGTTCGTATCCTTTTATGAAGGAAATCATAGTAGGCTTTCACAGTGCCAGGCTACATATTTTTCTTCCTCTTTAGTTGATTTAAATGGCCAAATCTTAGAATTCTCCAGATACCACTGTCAAAAAATGTCTGTTAAAACATGAGGATAAGCCCCAATGTGTTGATCAATGAGAGGATTTATTTTTAAAGAAGACTTGTGTGAAAAACGACTAATTTACACAAAACATTAGAGATTTCCAGAAGCTCCTTGGAACCATTCAAAATGCCAATATTTAGTATTTTGGTACTATCTAATTAAATAAAATGTTTTGCATTGCTGTTTCATTGGACCCGTCCTTATTCCTGAAATGAAAGCCTTCACAAAATTGTGTTTCTAAGCCATGCCATGAAGACATTTGGAGGACAAATATGCTGTTATTCCTGGTATATATCCTGAAAAAAAGAACAGATACTGCATATTATCTTTGCATTGCTAATACAGAAGGAGAGATTCTTCACTGTTGAGACATTTTTCTTAGATGATACATCCGAATAGGAAGGTTTATTTGTTGGCTAAGGTTGATAAATGTGTTTCTTCTAAGATAGTTTTGGATGTAGGGGCAGCTAAAAAAATTCAAATAAGTTGAATCAATTGCTATAACCTGTCAAACTGATCACTTGGTACAGAGCTGCCCTGCTCAAAGTAATGACAAGCTATTTTATTCAGAGTCGAATTTACACATTACACATGTTTGGACCTACAATACCATATAATTCAATTTCAGAATGTACATTAACTGCACTGAATTATATGGCAATGTAGATTCACAGTGTAATATGCATTCTGAAACTGGATTATATGGCAGGGTAGATCCAGCCTTAAATTGTTGTACTGAACTCAACTTGGGTAATTTTCATCCTATGTTATACTCCTCTAACCTTTTGATAGCTTTTAAGTAAAGTAAATGTTTGTGTCGACAGACAGGTCATATTAATTTGAGGGTTTTTTTAAAATAGATATTACAACTCGGTATTTCTTTGACAGCATCTCAGAGCTGTTTGACTGAAGCAATTGGACAATATTCCTTTTGGATTGTGCTGCCACATCAACCTGAGGTTTATCAATCCAGGGCATGATGAGATGGATCAGGCTTCTATTAGCAAATGTTGGAATATGTATATAGAGATTAGACAAAATAGGAATTTACCATTGCTGTGTGCCTCTGAACTATGATGGGGCTACCCAAACAGTGAGATGAGGCAACAGAATCTTAGTCATACCAATCCTAGAGGTTTAAGGAATCCAAATGGTATTTGGGATTAGACCCCGCCTTCCCAAAACAAAGACAATGTGAAATTTGCTATAAGACAAATTCACAGAAGATGGGGCTATTAACAGCTGCTAATAATGAAAACTATATATTTCTTCCAATGCTAGAGCCAGAGTTCCTTTATATACATTATTATTATTATTTCGTATATTTCTATCCTGCCCTTCTACCCACAAAGGTCGGCCTCACATAGGCATCAAATGATGCTAAAAACATATATACCAAAAAATTACAATTAAAACAGTAAAAACATTTTAAAACATTATACAAATCATCAATCAATTCATTTAACAATAAATTAAAACCAAAAACCAAACTGGGAAAATCCAATATTGCAAAACCCCAAAATTTCTTTTTCTATTGCTGCTATCATCTAGTTGAATGACTGGCCCCAGAGCCAGGTCTTCAGTTGTCTTCTAAAGGACAGGAGGAAGGTGGCCAACTTGGGAGAGAGTTCCACAGACAGAGGGCCACTGCTGAGAAGGCCCTGTCTCTCACCCCCACCAACTGCGTTTGCGAGAGTGGTGGGATCAGGAGCAGGGCCTCTCCTGATGATCTTAAGCTTCATGATGGTTCATAGCAGGAGATACGTTCAGACAAGTAATCTGGGCTAGAACCATTCAGGGCTTTAAAGGTTAAAACCAGCACTTTGACTTGTTCTCGAAACCTAATCAGCAGCCAGTGGAGCTGGCACAACAAAAGAGTAGTATGCTCCCTGTACACCGCTCCAGTTAACAACCAGGCTGCTGACCGTTGGACTAATTGGAGCTTCCGAGATGTTTTCAAAGGCAGCCCCACGTAGAGAGCATTACAGTAGTCTATTTGGGATGTAACCAGAGTGTGGACCACCGTGGCCAAGTCAGACTTCCCAAGGAACAAGTGCAGCTGGTGCACAAGTTTTAATTGTGCAAAAGCTCTTCTGGCCACCGCAGAGACCTGGGGTTCCAGGCTCAGCGATGAGTCCAGGATCACTCCTAAACTGTGAACCTGTCTCTTCAGGGGGAGTGTAACCCCATCTAACACAGGCGGTAACCTTATCCCCTGTTCGGCCTTTTGACTGACCAGGAGTACCTCTGTCTTGTTTGGATTGAGTTTCAATCTATTCGCCCTCATCCAGGCTGACATAGCAGCCAAGCACCAGTTCAGGACCTGCACAGCCTCCTTAGTAACAGGTGGGAAGGAGTGATAGAGCTGAACACAACAGAATCCCTATTCTGTCCTGGCTACCAATCCTCAGGTGGACACACTCGAACCTGGTAGACTGCAGGATGGAACACCTGATCAAGGAGATAGAGTCTCTATAGACTACTGCAACAACCCCCCCCCTAACCTCCAGATCTCAGATGGTGCTGCACTGAGTATCCTGGCGGGCAAAGCTGGGAGAGATGACCCCCCCCCCCCCCGCATCCAGCCAGGGCTCAGTTATACGCGCCAGGTCTGCTTGCTCATCAAGAATTACATCTTGGATGGTGATGGTTTTTCCATTTACAGACCTGGTGTTTAACAGCACCATCCTTAGGCTCTGCCAACCTGGGTACTCAAATTTACCATGTTGGGAGATCGTTTTGGAAAAGCCAATGTTCTATTGTAAATTTTGGGTCGAATTGATTGTTTGAATCTCCCTTTCTCATATCTCCCCTTCCCCATCACTACTTCAATACAGGCCTTTCCCCTGTCAGAGTCCCCCCCGGAAAGGCCCTTCCTCCACTCCTGTCCCAAGACTTGGTTGACAATGCTCAATGGTTAACTTTTAAAGAGTGTGAATAAGATGTGTTGTAACACTCATGCACAATTTTTGGCAAGTAAATGTTAAACCAGAGAGGCCTTGACATAACTTAAATGGTTCTTACATTCCTGATCAGTACAGAGCTTTGAAATGATTAATTATATAGTTTGGTTGCTACTCAAACAAACAATGCACAACTCACCTCTTTACCTGTATCTATGTATAATACAGATAACATAATTCTGATTTTCTTATAATAGAATCTGGATTGTCGTCTTGTAGAATACCAAGGTCTAATTTCTATTGTTAATTCAACCTAGAATAAACTCAATAAATCCCTAGTTATTTACTTACGTATTGATTCACCATCCAATAACTAATTCAATGGTTCCACTCCAATTGCACTAACCAATAAGATTCAAGTACAAACAATTTTTAAACCTGCACATTATACCAACATACATCACTGTGAGTGTGCATACATCCCTTAGCATGGACAAGGGCAGAGCAAGAGTATTTCTACCAGAGGCAAAAGGTTGCAATACCATCCTTCAGTCTTCAGATATTAAAATGTGGTTCAGCTCTAATACTGGGACAGTGACACTTCAAGGGTACAAGCTAGTTGAGAGGGTATGAAAAAGTTCTGATAAGAACACATTAGGAGTAAAGGAACAGGTGAGACAACATCCTAGCAAGCATTGCTCCTGCCACAGTACTGACTTGGGAAGAATGGCAACAATAGCTGTCACCTTCTTGACTATCATCTTCCTGCCCTCTTTGTTCCATCAAATGGTAGGGCTGACCCTTTTAAGAAGAATGACTTTTTATAAGGCTTTGACCATGTGATAACCATGATGGTCATGCTTTGTTTGCTGCATCTGGACTTCAACATTTTGCTGCAGTGTCAAACAGGGCATGTCCCTTTCAATTCAATATTCTTCTTGTACGGTCATTCAAAGGCTACCACCTGTGCCTCTTGTATTCAATGCAGGTGACATGAATGCTGGATTTATATAATTGAGACAGATGCACAGTCAGATCCAACTGAAGACAAGCTGTCGGCTCAACGGACCTTTTCCCCCTGCAGGAAAGGGTTATTGGCACTGTTTAATTTATCACCATTTCAAGCTGTTCAGTATCAGCTACTTTGTGGCTAAAAGCTGGTCATGCATTCTTTGGCTGAAAACAATTGGAAATACGCTCTTCCTCCCCTCCTGTCTTTTCTTAGAGGTACTTAATGCATCACAAACAAAATGCCACATTTCATATATCTCAAAACATCGGCTGAGAAAGTGGACCCAAGGCTCTGTACAAAATGCAGCTGAGGGGGGATTGCAAATGAATCATCTCCTTGCAAGCGACTAAATCCATCACCAGATCACTTTAAAAGATGCAGCATGTTATGACCCTGTTTTGCTGATTCAAGAGGTATCTTGTTCTTCAGAGTGCCTTCTCTGATTATGATTATCCACATACACTCACACACAGAGACTCTGCTCTGTGATAGCAACTTGGAATACATTTGTGTTTAGAATGGATAAAACACAAAAAGAAAAATAGCAGAAAAGTACACAAATTAGAGATCACACGAACAACTTGGGGGTCCTTGGCTTTCTGTCAATGCACACTGATTAAACTTGCATCTGATTAAAGTCTGTGCTTGCTGTCATTTGTACTGCTGACCATTATCGTGCATACTTAAATAACAAGGAGCAATAATTCTGTATTATCTCCACATTACCTGAACAGCTAAGGGATGATGGATGCTTGGATTGTCCTGCGACGTCCTTTCTTCTTGCCATCTCTCCCCCAACCCTGCCCCATTGGTGTTGACTATCACATCATTCAGCCTAGTTAGTATGCGTTGTTGTTTTGGTCTGATTTCCCCATTGTAGCTACAGGCTTGCACTGGTAACCACAGGAGGCCTACTAGATTGTGCTGCCTATGAATTTACTAATTGCAGTTGGCAAATAACATAAAAGATCTATACTTTCTCTTGTATTATTGAAGTCAAAGTTAATCAAGATTTTGTGATAAACTAAGCTCTCTTATCAGCAGTGCAAAAGCTGGTGTATAGGTCATTCTCAATCCAGTTTGAATCCTTCCTGCAGCATTAATAGTTTTAGTTTGTTTATTCAGTTTATAGACTGAGCCATTCCAAAGTCTCAGGAGCAGCAGCATCTATGTTAATCACAAAACTCTAAAGAACATTGATCAAATCCTCATCTTGATTTATTCAGTGCTTTTCTGGACATCAGAATTCATGCTCCTTGTTTTCATTAGTGAGCTATAAAACACATTTAACTGAAGTTATATATTGAAGTGAGAGCAAAAGTGGCAATATACCAGGGCATATCAGAGCACAGAGGCGGAAGGAACTTCATTCACCAGTTAAGATACAGTACATACAGAAATGTAATCTTGTTGAGTTACTTTTTACACATGATGATGGTGATAATGACGGTGGTAGTGGTGATTATGATGTTTTCTGTGCATATAAGAATAGCCATGGTTTAGTTAGCACTCTCCAAAAGCTGTAAGACATTATACATTCAAGACACATTAATTCTAATACATGGATATCGGGAGGAGATCCTGCTATTGCTCAGCTGGCACCATTGGGATTTTATTTCCTCAGAGATATGTGGTGTCACCTGGAACTAATCCTCCCTCCAAGTAATATAACTGTTGAAGAGTGGCTTACCATGATGGTTAAGGATCTCATTGGAAAACTAACCTTTATCAGGTTTCACTTCAGAATAGAATGGAAATATTTCATTGCATAATAGTCGAGCATGACTATTATGTCCCAAGGGGCAGAGGTGCACACTTTTTTCACCATATGATAGTCACACTTCCCCCATTTTTTTCCCTTTGAAAAGGGTATGTGACTACTATGCTCCAGTGCTACTCACATAAAAGTGAACTATATACTTATCGATTGCAAATTATACCGTTTGATTTCTACTCACTTCTAGTCAAGTTTCTCTTATAATTTGGAAATTATGGTATTACAATATAATTCTATATTACTGAAGACTGTGTCATATTTTAAATGGCAGAATACAACTAAATTGTGGATCCCTGGAATGGATTTCCACCATTTTACAGAGTTGTGCTTGTCTGTGTGTTATTGCAACTCTTAATAAAAAAGTGAAGTCCAACTGCTGTTTTCAATAACATTGAGACTTGTACAATTAGAATAATTTTAGGGCTTAAAGTTTTCTTGGTTTTTTTTTTTTTAAAAAAACTCTGATTATAATGTTTTAATGTTTTACACTCCTGAACTGTAACTGTAGTAATAAAACCCATACAATTAGAATGCAGAATGAGTTGTGGCAGCATTTTATATTAGAGATGGTCCACTGATGGCACCTCACATATCCACACCATGTAACTTTTTATCTAAATTTTCTTCAGATTTATTCACCATTTCTCTTAGCAAGGTGGAAGTACTTCCTCACTAGGTAGGCCCACCTAATGTCCTTCCAAGAAGACCTTCCAAGCTCTTTGTGTATTGGGATGCTCAGGCAGCATTTTCCTCTGGGTAGGCAGAGTGAGAAAAATCTGTTTAACCAAGTTCAAGAAGTAGGTCATATCTGACAAACTGCTTTTCTAAAATTCAGGCAATTTCCTACATTTTCTATTCCAGTAGGCATTATGTGAACATAAGTCACTGACACTACTTAGAAGAGATCTTCTAGGCAGATAATAGGTTGTGAATATGCATTGACACTATATCACACATGATTATTTCAACTGAGTCATCTGTCAGTGTTTATCTGTCAATTAAGACTGAATAATATCTTCTGTTGTGAATCTACAGTATATTAATAGCTTGTTTTCTGTGGCGGTCATAACATCTCTTTCACTACTTTATGTGCAGTGAATACAAATCTGAAAATACACACTAAGAGCACTGCAGTAGGCTCAACTACATTTTAACGTGTTTACTGACACTTTCACAATTTTCTGAAAGACTGTCTTTAGACTTGCAAGTCACTACTTGCAAATAGAACTGTCTGACTAATATCCACAATGTATAATTAGTTATAATTCATGACTTATGGTTTTAAATGATCTTTATTGGAGGAGCAACAGAGATCATAAGAGAGGGAGTTGGTGCTTCTTGTAGATTCTCCTGGGACAGACTAAGCTTTCATTATTTACTACTCTTCTCAGAGATGGGGATAGTTTCTATCTTTTTTTGGGTAAAAGTTAATACTCTACCTTTTAAATGATCTTTTAAACACCTGGGCTTTAAAATGGTGGTAGTAGTAGTAGCGACCAGGGGGAATTGACCCCTGATATGATGCTGGCATTTTCTCCTCTCAACAGAATGATCTTCAACTTATCTATGAGTCATATCAAAATCCATAACTCCACCAAGCCTGACTTTGATTTGTAACCTGGTTTGACTTGATATGTTGCAATTCAGTAAGAATGGTTTTTTTTGTTGATAAGAACCATTGTGATTTTCGCATTGTTTTAATTCAGTTTGCTATTTACTAGACATGAGAAAAAAGTTATGAAAATTAAAAGAAATCGTATGTAATGGGACTTTCTAGTTTATACGCATCACGGCAGCTAACCAGGAAGTAGACTTTCTTTTACGGTCCTTGAGGCCAACAATTTGCGTTATGATCGTAATTAATTCTTAATTATTGTACTACTCACTTCTCCCTGTCTTCTCCCCCTCATTTCCTTCCCGCCTTCATTCATCTTCTTCTTTTCCCCACATTTCTATGGGGAACTGGAAGTGACGCTGCTGCTAGGCATTCTGGAAAGTGTAGTCCTCCACGCTTCTGCTCCCTCTCCCCTTCCTCTGCTCTCTCTTCCTCGTGGCGGCGGTGGTTTGGGGTCTTGAGGAAGAGCGGGCTGACTCACATCCTTCTGGGCGCCGCCTTGGTCATCTTGGCCTTGGTGCTCTTGGCCGGCTTGGGCTCTTGTTGGCTTTCGGGCTCTTGTCTTGCCCCACCGCACGGGCTTCTGCGGGGACTCTGCCCCCTGTCTTGCCCTTGCCCCACCGCATGGGCCAACTTCACACACACACACACACACACACACACATGCTTCTCTGCCCCCTCCTCTTTCCTGGTGGCTCCCCCCTTCTCTTCCCGTTGCTCTGTCTTGCCCACAGGGGCCAACTTCACACACACACACACACACACACTTCTCCTCCTTTCTCTCCCTGCACTCTCTCACATGCTTCTCTGCCCCCTCCTCTTTCCTGGTGGCTTCTCCCCCCTCCCTTCTCTCCCCGTTGCTTTGTCTTGCCCCACCGCACGGGCCAACTTCACACACACACACACACTTCTCCTCCTTTCTCTCCCTGCACTCTCTCACATGCTTCTCTGCCCCCTCCTCTTTCCTGGTGGCTTCTCCCCCCTCCCTTCTCTTCCCCGTTGCTCTGTCTTGCCCCACCGCACGGGCCAACTTCACACACACACACACACTTCTCCTCCTTTCTCTCCCTGCACTCTCTCACATGCTTCTCTGCCCCCTCCTCTTTCCTGGTGGCTTCTCCCCTCCCTTCTCTTCCCTGTTGCTCTGTCTTGCCCCATCGCACGGGCCAACTTCAGCCCTCCAGGTGTTTTGGACTTCAACTCACACCATTCCTCACAGCCTCAGGCCTCTTCCTTTTCCTCTCAGCCTGGGCAAACTTGGGCCCTCGCTCCCTCAGGATCGGGTGAGAGAGAGGCAGCAAGGAGCGAGGGGGCTCCTCCTTTTTGCTGCTGCCAAGAATAGAATACCCCCCTCTTTCCCTCCTTCCCTCCCTCCTTCCTATTTGGAGAGTCCCATCTAGAATTCAGTGTGATTTATTCAAGTTTTGGCCTACAACTCCCAGAAATCCCAGCCAATTTACCAGCTGTTAGGATTTCTGGGAGTTGTAGGCCAAAACCATCTCGAATGCGCATGCGCTGGCATACGAACTACTAACGAATTTCGTTAGTAATTAAGTTACATTTTAGAAATTTTTGGAATTTTTTTGTAAGTCTTTCTTTTACTAATCAAAAAAATCCCCCCCCCCCATTAGATTTTCGATTTCCTATTTTTGGGTTCTAAACCATGCCTACTATTTACAGCTCCTTCTAGGAACAATATTACAAGCAACAATGATGAAACAATGACTTTATGCCTCTGTTGATTTACACACTAGCTGCAAAGATTCTTCTTTAAAATATAAGCAGAGTGTGAAAAAAGCGTGGCAGGTATATAGACTATTAATATCCTTAAAACCTCTGGTTTGTAGAAAATTGCTCTTTGCCTGGACCAAATATTTTTTTGGGTAGTTGACAGCAGACAACAATGCATAAAATTCTTTGCCAGGTGCTTTGCAACCTACAAAATTTCAAAGTGGATTTCATATTCTGAGTGGTTACTTCATTGGAAAAAATACTTTCTGCTTGGCCCAGGCATTACAGTAGTGGAATGTGAGTCCTTTGGTAAGAATGATAATGGTTATATAGGAACATAGAAAAAAAGATTGTAAGGCACTGAGGGAGGCCTCAAATCCAGGACTCCAGTGCTTCTCCTCCTGGGTCACCAAAATACTAGGATTCATTTATTTATTGAATTTAGATAATTCCTTTCACCTCAAAGTTAGGTCTAAGACAGCAAGCAAAAAATTATATAAGACTATTCTAATTTAAAATATGAAAAAACTGAAACAAAATATGTCAATCAAGTTGTGGATTGGTTTTAATCAGCTGAATCTTGTGCCTCCCCATGCACTGAATTCAATTGCCAAAATACCCTCTAAATGTCTTTATGTGTCAATGGAAAATGATGGGAAGGGAGTGCTTCTATGGTAGTGGGTTTGAAATGTTTGGGAGGAGACTGAGAAAATTCATTTTTGTATGTGAGCCTCAGAAAGTGTAGCGGTCACACAAGAACAGCTGGCCTCAAAGATCTCAAAGCTTAGACAGACTATATGAAATAACATAGACTTAGAAAGCTTGAACTCAGTTCATTTAGCATTTATGTATCAAAACCAGCACATTGAATTGTTTCCAGAAAAATAGTGATAGCAAATTAAAATCTTGTAACATGGGAGTTGCATGTACCCTGTAAATCACCCCAGTTTGTACTTTGGATACAATGTTTTAGACCAATTAAATTTTTCAGCACTTCTCAGACGAATATAGGAGCAGTTATAGTGGGCCAAATGATACATAACTTAAGGAAATGTCACAAATACCAAATCAAGCAATCTCTAAGAATGGACTTTGCTTGCATCACAATTGTACAAGTCTACTCTTGGTCAGTATTGATATCTGAGTATCCAGGTCCAGGGCTGAATCTAGGTGTCCATGCAGACTATGAAGTCTGTCTTCATGGGGATTCAAGAGGCAGGTGTGCAAAGTCTTAGAATAAAGAAGAGCCTCTAGGCTGGTTCTCCAAATTGAATGCTCTCAGTGAATGCATAAAACTTTTAAGATAAGCTAGTTTGTTAGTCTAAGTAGCACGTCTTGAGCATGAAGAGTCTGCCTATTTCCTGGATCTCATTTCATAGCTGTCAAAGCCTTGACCCCCAAATACAAGAGGATCATACAATCCCAGGTCAAGCTGATAAGTCCACATAGATGCCAAACAACCCCGGGAATACACAAGAGAGAAATCCAAATGTCTGTTCCAAGGTCAAGAGCCAATTACCAGAAATGCCCAAGATAAGATTGAGTCAAAGTCCAAAGCTGATGCCCAAGGGTAGTCCAGGTTTCAGGGAACACAAGAGGTCAAGGGTCACGGGTCTGCGTTCAAGTAGATATTGTAGCCAGCAATGAGGTAACAATCTTCAGTCCCTTAAATTCTAAATTCACAGGTTTTACATGTTACTGACTGTCTACTCAGATAGTCTCAATGACCTTCTCAGCTGAGACTTTTCTTAAGTCAACAAAAGTAGGAACAGTTAACTCCTCCTCAGCCTATTTAGAAGAAGTATCTTGCATTTGGTTAGCAGGATGAGTAGTCACTCCTTCCATAGATGTTGCTCCAGGGCATGACTGAGGGAGCTGCTGTTCACTGCTGGGCTTCAGCTCTATTGCTGTGCCTTCTACCTGTATTCCCTCATCCATGCCTTCAAGATTTTCCTTGACAATAGTATGGCCCATGTATATCTGTTATTTCATGTTTGTTTCTGGTTCTTTCAGTGTGAACTACTGTCTTGGTTTTTTTAAAATGACTTTACACTTGTCTGTATACTTTATATTCAAGTATACAGTTTTGTCTCAAACTGCAAATAGTCTTCAAACACTGTACAATAACCACCTGTTCCCTCAAAGACAAAATTAGCAAATAATAAGATCCTGATTCATAACACCTAACTATTCAATTGAATGCAAGTTCCAAATATGTCATCAAATGGCAAATTACTGATAAGAGAAAATGGGTAGCTTACTCAAAATTTCAAGTATATGGCAGCTGTGGATTACGGCCCTCACATATAAGCCTGTTCTTCTGAAGTTACAGTTCTCTTGGTCAAGATGACCCACTCCCAAACATATTTCTTTTCTCTCAACTCATAACCTACAGTAGGGATGGGCAACTGGGGAAGGTGGGGGGGGGGGTCACATTTCTGTAGCAGACATTTGTCCCTAAATGTACTCCGGGCCCTCTAAAGGCTGTGGATGTCTTTTCACAATGTTTTTAAGCCTTTGCTTTCCAAAAACAGGACATAAACTTCCAGACTCTTTTTGTACAAAGGCCCAGAAAATGCTCAAAATTCAAAATATGCCTCCCATGTCCTTAAATGTCATATTGGTACAAATAATGTTTGTTTCCTCAGAATTTTGAGGGCCACAAAATGGTGGGGTTGCCTTTATCCACCAAGCTGTCCAGGGAGCTAATTGATAATAGCTTCATGGGGTTTCGGATGAGAACTTTGCCTGAACCTAGGACATTTATCTTTGCTCTACTACATACTCTAATATTTCACTAGTGATGTTTTCAAATGAACTTGTTTATATGGAAGCACAGGGATTGTAGCATACAGTATATTGTAAACATCATGTATTTACATTTTAATCTCCTCTTTCTACAGGAGCTGGGAGTATTGTATCTGGGATTAAATCAACTCATTGTATTCTTGTAACAATCCCCTAGAGTGGGAATGGACAGCCTGTATGTTTACACAATCTGATTTGCTTTTGATTTGATCCATGAGGACCACAAAATGTAGGAAGGTTAAAAATTTCTTACCAAAGAAGACATAGAATTGAAAGCATATGAGAAAAAGATACGGAGAGACGAAAATGGGGTGAGGGATGGTATACAGATAGGGAAAAGCTGTAATAGAATTTGGATAGTCAGGAGGATGGGGGACTGAACAGGGCTTTTGGGAGGTGTGAATTATTAAATAGTTTAGGGGCTAATCTACATGTGTATTAATAAACGTCTTTCTGATTGTTCTTTTTTTACAACTCTATCTGGCTGCTTCTGTTATTTTTTGGTAGAGTTGGTCATGCTTAACACAGAACAACACAACTGCTGGTCCACATAGCGATCATCTTGAGATCCAAATGCCCAGTCCAGGGACAGCCCTTGAGGGGGGAAGGGGCAAAGTGAGTGACACTAACCCAAGGGTTTGGAACTATGGAGCCAACCTGGGGATGGGATCAATCATATATTTTTTTTCCGATTTCCGTTTTCCTGGTTTTAGTTTATGAAGGAAAAGCAGGTTTCCCCCTGTAATTGTTGGAACCAGATTCACAAATCCTTGTGAATTTATTGCAAATAACCTGGAGATCATGGCTTAATTTCCCCCCAGCCATGTGGTAAAAGAAGTTCAGTAAAAATACTTCAGAATCACTTAGCTAACTTGTTGACTAAGGGGTGATTAACACCTTTATTCTAGTCCGATACTTTATTCTGTGCATCACGTGCGAAGAACTTGGGCCCCTCCAGAAATTGTTGGTTTCCAGCTCTATCTAGCATGATCAGTGGTCAAAGAATGATGGGAGGTGAAGCTCAATAACATTCTAGAAGACCAAAGGTTCGTTACACATTTTACTGAGCAGAGATATATGGGAGGCTATATATGTTAGAATTTTATTTTAAAGTGCAGTATGACCCTTGCATATGTGGGAATATTACTTGCGGCTTCACTTAGCCAAAATCCATGGCTGCTGCTGGCAGCTAGAGGCCTTCTGCCCTTTTACTCCACAGTGAGAGGCACAGATGGGCTGACTGCACTTGTCTTGGCCAAGCAAGGGGCTAACGACAACAATCACAACTTTATTTTTTTATCCCGCCACCATCTACCCGAGGGAACTCAAGGTGGTTTTCACATGGCACAAGATGTCTAAAAATGGAACATGAAATGAAACATAGTACGAGGGTTGAATGAAAAGTAATGCCTCCACCTTTGTTACTTGGGTTTGGATGGGAATATTTTAATAAATCAAATGCAGAAATAATCCTTAGAATGTGCTCACTATTCACTTTTCCACATAATCACCAGACAATTGGATACATTTCTGCCAACGATGAACAAGTTTTCTGAAGCTGTCACGGAAGAAGTCGACACTCTGTTTCTGCAACCAGCATCTCACAGTTCTCTCACTGTCTTCATCAGAAGCATAATGATGTCCCCTCAGATCTTCTTTCATTATCAGGAACAGATGGAAGTCAGACAGTGCTAAATCTGGACTGTATGGAGGATGTTGTATGGTGGATAAATCCAGTCTCCAAGATGCTGACACAATCTTTCAGGTGTCACCATCCAGGTTACCCATCATGCACAGATCTTCTGATAGCCAAGCAAAGCAATAATGTGACCCACACATTCTTGTGAAATGCTGATTATGCTTGAAATTTCTCTCTGAGTGATACAACAATCATCCTGAATCAATCTGTCAACCTTTTGTTTGTAAAACTCGATGGTTGCTGTCACAGGACATCTAACTCTTTGTCACACAAGTCAGATGTTCCCACCTTAACAACTTTAAACTTACTCACCCAATGACACACAGTAGTCACATCAACACAATCACCATAAACAGCTTGTATTCTCTGGTGAATCTCCTTTGGGGTGGCACCTTCTGCTGTCAAGAATTCAATGACTGCACGTTGCTTAAGTCGCATTGACCGACCATCTGTGCAGGGTCACAATTTAACAACACAACTTAACACTTTAACAACACAACTGTTCAATGCTAAGGCATCCTGCCAATACAGAATTGTAGAGAAGATTCTACTGAACAAGCCAGTACCTGCTACATACCAGTACTACCATCTGTTGAGAAATTACAAAGGTAGAGGCATTACTTTTCATTCAACCATCAAATAAAAAAAACAATTGACTAAAACATATAGACATATAAAACAATAACTTAAGACTCAATTAAAACAGTGCTCATCAACTGAATAGCAGTTAGCTACTGTAAGATGGGGGCCAGGCAGTAAACGATAGGTCAAGGGAATGGGATAAGTGCAGACATGTAACCATAGAATGAGGGCAAGCTTGCACAACTACTGCATAGAACAAATAGGAACTAGGCTTCCATTCCTCTATTTCACTGAGACCGGTGTGGGTGGGTTTTCCATGCCTGATGGAATAGAGACTGAGGCTCCATGCTTAGCTGAGAAAAGTGTGGGCAGCCTGGCCGCACTTTCTTATCTGGAATAAAGGGGCACTATTACTCATGGCATTATCTTTCTTTTGTTTTTCATACTTTCCGATTTGTTAGCCTCAGTCTTACTCAGGCTGACATTCTGACATTTTTGAAACTTGCTTGCTACATATTTGCTTCTCCTTTGGGGTTCTGGGGAGTTCACTCAAAGGTTTATTAGAAAGGGAGTGGGTTCCTTTTGATTTATCATCTCCTGGCTAAAAATCAGCAACTTCATTCCTGAATTGTGATTCCTTCCTAGTTCTCTAAAAATGACCTAATGAAATTTTGAGCTCTCCCAGGAGTGCTGTATAATGGTATGGAGAAGGGGGGAGAGAGAACTTTTTGTGGGCCATGCATCCTTGAAACTCACAATACATTAAAGGAAGTTAATTGTAATACATTCCTAGTGGACAGTTTTATGGTGGAGACCTGGTGCTTTAAATTTCAAGAAGGTGCCAACAAGGAAAACATGCGTGTGACTTCAAGACCTTTTCTTGAGTTAATCCAAACCTTGACAGAAATTCTATGGCCTCATGTTTCAGAACCCTTATCTATTTTTCCACTACCCCCACTATAGCTCTGCATCTTTGTCCTTGTTAATACACTTGCTAAAATAAGCTTCCTCCTCAACTCCTCTGTGTCTTCAAACAATTATGTTGAATGAAATAAATTCTATACTACATCAGTGAATCCGTGTTTATTCTTTGTGAAAATTCAGCTGTGCCACTGTTTACTTCAGTTTGTGTTTAATTTTTTTACATATTAAAACATTGAATTGCATAATTAATCCATATTTCACTTCCTTTCCATTTAAAAATTAGGAAAAAAGTATAGGAAAGAAAGACAATATTGTTGCCCAGCTATAAGCCAAATATCAAACCAACAGCAAAATATAAAAATAAATGAGGGAATTTCCTGTCTCTGACAAATATAAGACTTTCCATGACAGCAGAAGGGTCATTTGAATGGTATGGCATGTCAGAAGTGCAATAAATAATAATAATAAATAATAATAAGTGCATTGGGTAGTTTTCAGAACAAAGGAAAGCACAAACCTTGAAAGTCTAAATCCACTTGTTACAGTAGATCTTCATGGACCCAACATAATCCGTAGTGGTTACAAAATCCTCCATGGCTGTAATTGCTTGTTCAGTGCCACTGTAACTACTGGAAGCTTTTAAATTGATAATAAATGGATCACAAAGGTTGTTTACTATTTGTTCTAATTCACTTGAGTAGATCCAGAGAGGCACTGAATCTCATTTCTTTTTTCATACAACTCTATTTGGAAATTATATTTGAGCAATTGGCAAACGGCTGTGCTGCAGAAAAATCCTGCCAATCAGAAAGTCAGCAGTTTGAGCCCAGGTGGGTTGAGCA